>MZZL01000378.1:61734-117162 GCA_002749535.1 Apophysomyces variabilis
AATTATCATTTTTTAAATTCTATGCTTCTTTAGCCTTCAGTAATTAGGTAAGATTATATAGATCTAATTGTAAAATTAGATACCTATTTATACATTATATTATATATCTTCAATAAAATAAAAATGTTTGTTTTCTCTATATATAAGGCTAAAAAGTGTTGTTATACATGATAAAGAAGTGTATTTTATTGGCTAAAATAATGAATGCAACAAAAAGAGCATCCAATCGGAAAGACTAGATAAGAATCATTAGCTCCAATAGCATGTATTGTTGTAAGCAAGTTAATCCAATAAAAGAGCTTAAAGAAAAGAATATGGTCGAATAGAATTCTAATGTTAGTTGTTAAATGCATACAACTTAGTCCAATAGCATTAATGTAATTACGTCTGACACATACTGTTTTATCCAATTAATAACGGTATAGAAGGTGGGTAAAACATGGGTAAAATGTGGGTAAAAGATACGTTTCACCCACTTCTTAAAAGTTTTATCCACTGGGTAAAACGTGGGTAAAATGTGAGTAAAATGTGAGTAATATTTGACGTTTTACCAAGATTTTACCCAGGGTAAAACGTCCTTTCAACTGCAGTGAATCTCCTTGTGACTTAAATAGTAACAATAAGAAAAGACAGATTATCAAAGAAAAATGGCCAGTAATTGTTTATACAAAGCTTATGATATAGTGTTCAGCATAATGCTAACGTTGTAACTAGAAACTCAAGGAAGCTATTAGTCTTTGGATTAATACTATAGAAAATAACAAGATTCCAATTACCTGGGCAATAATATATATAAAGGTGACAATCTTTGCTGAACATCTTGGCATCAATTCTTTTAAGGGGTCCAATGGATGGATACATTACTTTGCTAAGCACAACGGCTTAAAGATGCATAGACTGCATAGAGAAGCTGCTTTTGTTGACAATACAGGCCTTGAAATTAATATTGAGCATATCAAGGAAACCCTAAAAAAGTATGAGGCAAAAGATATCTACAACTTTGATAAGACTGCGTTATATTTTGCAGTGGCCCCAATGATAACTATAGGCATAAATGGGTTTTCAGGATGGAAACAAAATAAGAAGCGCTTGACTATAGGCCTGCTTTGCAATGCAGATGGGAGTGACAAATAGGAACTGCTTATTATTAGTATGGCGAAGAAGCCTAATTGCTTTAAGATCAATAGCAAGAGAATAGAGGCTAGTGATCATGGTTTCTGTTATTATTTCTATAACAGCAACGGTTGGATGACAAAGAAAATTTTTTTTCAGCTTCTTAGGCGCTTTGACCAAGCTATGATTGCCATAAAAAGAAAAGTTCTCCTTGTTCTCAATAACTTTGCAGGTCATTATGTTGAATATAAACTAAGCAATATTGAGTTGCTATTTCTCTCACTGAACACCACGTCACATACCCAACCTCTGGATGGCAGAATTATTTGTGCCTTCAAGGCATATTATAAGCGCCGTCAGTTTGACAAAGCATACTGCCATATTGGAATGATCCAGATTGGCTGTCAAGACAAAGTGGGTCCAGTAGAGACAATTTTTAATATAGATCAGCTTCAAGCAATAAAATGGGTCAAGGCAGCTTAGAGTATAATTACCCCAATAATGATTATCAATTGCTGAGAAGCAACAATCTTCAAAACCTTTTTAGACAAAAGCAATAATGAATTCACTCAGGCAATGGTGAAAGAGCATAGTGAGTTAGAGAAGGAACTTCAAAACAACGTTACCAAAATTGTAAAAACTGGCAAAGTGGCGTCTAAAGACTGTCCTAACTCTGAAACTGAAACAGCCTATAAACGTACCATGGTATATCCAAATCTAATAGAAAATGAAATTCTGGCCATAGTTAAAGAAAATGAAGATGAAGAAAGTAGCGAAAATGAACAAGAAACTGCTAAGGAGAATGAACCTTATGTTCCAGAGAAGATACAATTATTGATCAGTGAAAAGGTTAACTGTCTGAATACTTTGTTCAGCATATTGGATGATGAAGAGCAGTTAGATCCTGCAATTTTTGCTGCAGTGCCTACACTTAAAAAGATGTAGGATAGCTTCCAGGCAGAAGTTTGTCTTAAATAAACTAAGCTTACTGCTTTTTTTTAACTTTGAAACAACTAATAAATAATGTATTTTGAATGAGAAAATCTATTATTCTCATATATCTATCTATGAAACTTAACTTAACATGTAATTTCAACCTGTCAAAATTGGTTAAAATTAAAATTGAATAGTAAGTTGAAATTTTTCTCTGCTATTTTAATCAGGGTATCTAGAAAAAGTTGACAATATTGAGGGTTGAAAATAAGCGGGGGTAAAATTAGCAGGGGACCACTGTATAGCTGATATGTTCATTGACAGTCTAGACTTGATGTTTTATCCACTGAATATAGTGATGTAATCATGTCAGATATGACATGTAGGAAGTGCACAACAAGTTGCTCGATTTTTAATTGAAAATCTTTTAGAGGTAAAAGAGATTGTTTTTATTATTTCTACCATCTATTGTCTAAAAATTTTCTGAGAACGGAGATCAACTGTCAAAAAAAAAGATTTATCAATCATCACAAACAGATTGCTCAATAATAAAAAAAAAGATCAATAAAACTTTGAAATCAAATATCTCAACAACTAAACATGCTACTGCCTCCAGATCTGCACTACTGACATCCTTCTTTCTTGCTGAGCATTTTTGATATTCTTTGTGTTTTATATATAATATAGTAGTTTCACTCCAGTCCACTACACATCGTGTTACAAAGTAAATTGGGGATGTAGCTCAGATTAAAGATTTTGATTTATTGTAGAAAGTTAATGCAAGTGCCATTGAGGCATTACTGCTAACTTCAGGGAGCAAAAAGGGAGAACAGGAGCAACTAAAAAAATTCTTGAGGGTTTGACAAAAGAGAAAAAAAATAAAAAGGGGAAAGCTGAAAAAAGAGATATCACTTACTAGATAATTTATTGCTATTGAGGTCCACCCATCAGCTGCAGCTTTAAGGTTGTGCCAGTGTAGGGAAGCAACTCAATACAACAAACAAATTATTATTCCATATCAGAAGAAGGAGATAGCCACAAAGAGCCAGCATTGGGTTCAGGTGGATACTCGCCATCAGGGTTACAAATCACTTCTATATGGTAGAAGATCATAAGAAGGTCAAACCAGAAGGGGGGCAAGGAAAACTAGGTTTGGTAGGCAAGACGTTGATAGCTGCATCAATAGGATATATACCAGAAATGGATAGGATCAGTAGGCTATCCCAAAGTGTAGGTGGAATAGCATAGCAGAACGGAAGATGGTGACAAGAAGTGTGATCCATCAGACATGCACATTTCTTTAGGTGGCCAGGCAACTAACCCAATTGCCAATGAAGAAGATGACTACGTTCTACACAGGTGGCAGGTACAGTGAGAATGGGATCAACACTTAAGATTAGATGGCAGGCTTTTATCAGCACCTGGGATATGTTGGCAAGGAAACAGTCAAACTGTTCTTGACAGATTTTAGAAAAGTAGGGCTTGAGAGAAGAAGGGTAAAGTGAAGGAAGAGAAATAAACAATGGATTCTAACACAAATGATCAAGGCAAGGAGAGGAGAAGGTTGGGGTAAGGATAAAAAGGAGGCAATCAGAAGGAAGAGTTAATATACAAAGGCAGTATCTAGTCACTAAACAATCAGCATGGAAATGTATAGAAGGCAGGTTGCATAAATGTTTCAGCACTGTAGTGGATAAGGAAGGGTGACCACTGACAATCATATGGAGACACTTGTCCTGAAGGCGTTCAAGGGCCTGAAAATTAGATTGTATGAACTTGCAAATAGCAAGTTCATATTTGAACTTGGGATGAATAAATTGGGCATATAGTTTAGCAGATAACAAGAGGCTAAAGCCAGACCTGTTAGCCCCAAGAGAGTTAAGGGTTGATATGGCAAGGAGAGTAGGGAGAGTATGATATAAGATAAGGGATAAGGTGACAATTTCAGTGGAATGAAAGGGAACACCAAGGTATGTGAATTCCTCAATCATCAGCAAAGCTTGAGCATAAAGTAACAGAGGAGACACTAAATCAGATATGGGAGGGTGATTTAAAACAGCATACTTGATAGGGTTCCACTGATAACCTAAAGAAAAGGAATGCGATTCAGCTTAAAAAAGCATCATGTACACAGAATGGTAAGATCTAAGGATAGCCACATCATCAGCAAATAAAAGTAATGTGAAGGCCACTTAGGAGGAAAAGTTAGAGGAGGAAGAAAAAGAGTTAGATGAATTGGGAGGGCGAGAAAGACAAACAGAGGTAGTAGAATGAGGAGCAAATGAACAAAGAAGAGAAGGGAGGAAATTAATTAGGGATCGTCAAAACCAGATATGGATCGGATCATACCTTCATCTGTATCCAATCTGTTTTAAATCAGATCGGATATGGATGATCTGTCTTTCAAAAAATGGATCACGGATCGGATTCACAGATTAAATGGATCAACCAATAATAAGGCAAGTATAGACGCAGTCTGGATAAATATAAGATCAAAAGTAAAGCTATAAGGCTAAACCCTATTACTTATTGTACAAGAGTGTGTTCAAACTGTCATGTTAAGCAGCAGGTAAAAGAAAGCGCTCATTGCAACAAATTCGCAAATGGTTATAGTATGGGAGAAATGTTAAAGTTAGATTGTGTTTGGAATCGCAATTAAGCTACAGGCAAATATTAAACAGAAGAAATGGAAACTGATATAAAACATAGATAAGATAATCTCGGTTGTAATGAAATCTATAAGTTTTATTTATAAAGTGAATGGCTGCCAGATTTAAGTTTTTTTCTAGGAGGTTGAAGCAGCAATGTCCATGTAAGCGGAATGCAATAGGTGAGTTAGGGCATGTAAAAATTGCAGAAAGCTGAAAGTGTTGTTATGCCAATATTAAAAAAATTCCGACAGGTTAAAGCACTGTATAAGTAGAAAAGCTATAAAGTCAGAAAAAAGGCAAAAGCACTAAAAAGCAAGCACATGTAATCTGTTTGAGACTGTGAAAAAATACATTTTTTATTTGCTGTCTAAAAAAAAAGCTACTGCAGTTCTTTCATCCATGAATCTAACAACACGGATTGCTTCAAAGACTCTGGCAACAAACGATTGCACTCAGAAGGAATGAAAAACTTCATATGAGAAAAGCATCGCTCAGAGGGAACTGACGAAGCTGGAACAGCAAGGTATCAGGACGCCATTTGTGACAACTCTTTCTATTGTACAGTGCGGCTTTTCCAGTACTGCAGAACGTCAGTGTCCTCTTCTGCAATTGGTTCAGCAATGTAATCATTCAACTGATCCCTTGGTGCTCTTGGTCTGAACAGTTGCAGTGCTGGAGTCTGTTGGTGTGCTGCTGCTCTGTCTGCCATTGGCTTGAATTCTTGCGTCCACATTTGTTCAACAGCATCTTTTGCTTCTTTGATCCAATCAGATGGCCATTAGATTTCAGACCACCATTTGTATTTCATGCGCAGATCTAAGGCAGTAGCAACTAAATATAGTGCAGCCGTTGTTTGACTGTAGTATTTCTTCAGCTTGTTATAACCACTGTCAGCAGCAATTGCAATGGCTGGAAAGGACTAGAATGAACAATAAACAGTAAGTATAAGGTTTACTTATCTTTCTTTTTTTCATTTACCTTAACCTTCTCCTTTTGATAGTTATCGATATGATCAAAAAGCCAGTTGTATGCAAGGACAGTAGTGTTAATCGATGGATATTTTGAAGCAAAGAGCAAGGCAGTGAACTGGTCAAAACCTGAAAGCAATATCTGTAGCTCATAGACGCTTGACTACTGTTCAGAAGACAGTGCAAATTCAGACAGCTCCTTGTTGGCATGGCATATAATGTTGTAAGCGTCTTGCTGTTTATATGCTCGTCGCAGCATTTGCAAGGTAGAATTTCATCTTGTCTTTACGTCCAGGATTAACTCTTTTTCTTGCAAGTTGTTGGCACTACAATATTGCTTATATTCTGCTCGGCGCTGAGGAGAGGAACAGATTTTGATGATTCCATGACGAAGACGATTAACAATACCGCCTAAAAATGATCAACATCAATTGACGCTTACTTTTTGGATGCACTCTTACCAACATCATCAACTGCATTCTTTTCCCCTTCCTCATCATCAACTTTGGCATTTCCTTCAGTGTTCTCCAGGGCTGTTATTCCAAGACCATCGCAAAGAATAGCCTGTACAGCCAGATTGATTATATGTCTGATGCACATGCCATGATTCTCTTTTGCCTTGAACACATTGCAGCCGACCATCCATTCCAGTTCGTTTGCAAGCGCCTTCATGTTGGAAGCATTATCCATTGTCAAGAAGAATGGTTTTGATGCAAGTTTGAATTTTTGCAACATACTCATCATTGTTTCAGCCATATTAACTGCGGAATGAGGGCCATCAAGTGGTTCAAACCTGATAATAATGAAACAAAGTCGCCACTCTTAATTGATCCAGTGTGCAGTGATTCCAAGGAATGCATCATGCAAATCACTTGTCCATCCATCCATAGTGTATGATAGGTAAAGTTGCTCTTAAAGCAAATTGGTAACTTCTTTTTCATATTGTTCATATGATCGCTCCAGGTCACGCCTAATAGTTGATGCGCTTGGTAGCTTTAAGCTAATCATATCTGGTGCAAGGTGAGCAAAGTGGAGTAGGTCTTGCAACGTTTTCCGTTCAACTGAGGTATATGGAGACGCGGTAGATATAATATTGGCCAGTAAAAGTTGACAGAACTTTTCTTTAGTAAATACTCGATCTGGTATTGTCCTGTTTCTACTTCCAAGAAAGGCATCAAGTGGGCCCATTCCAAGCACCAGAGAACCAGAGTTGGCAGCAGAGGAATCTTTGGTAATATTGTGCTTCAATTTAAGATGCTTAAGAATGTTACCAGTAGATCCACTGCCATTGATATATTTTTGTCCACATTTAGTTCCTCTGGCGCTTACAAAGTTGCATAGAATCCATCTAACTCCATCAATATACTGACAAGTTGCCCATCCATTGACGAACACCCAGCTAGCATTTGATTTTTGCTTTTTCATCAATCGAGTAGATGACAAAGTTTGATCTTGCAATTCTGTATCAACGCTCCCTTCAGCTTCAATTGACATTAGTGACTCTTCTCTTTTCAGGCTAGGAAAGGTGTCCATATTCTCAGTGTCAGACATGGTAAAGGATGACAGATCCTAATGCAATATTAGATATGGTTATCAGCGATTTTATCTTACATGAGCATGTTGAGACGATTGCTTTCCTGCAGCACTTGATGATTCTCCAATAGAAAATGGCATAGTGATCAGTAAGAAAAAGATGGTAGGTTGTAAAAAGAGAATAGAGATTCAATAAAGCGTTTTTAAACTTTGATTGATCATGTTTATATACCTTCTTGCCGCAGTCATTATGATAGTTAAAGGATTATAATAGAACAATGACAAATCTGGCTGCGGAAACAATGATGTAATATGAGCTCTGCTATAGTTTTGATTTTTAATCTAAGTCTTTTTTGCTGTGACAGTTATTTTATTAGTCATCCGCACTTCTTTACTGCGACAGTTACTTCATTAATAAGCCTGCAAAGTACTTCATAAGCAGAATCAAACTCCACTTTAACATTCTTACTGCGGCATGATGGTCAATCCTGTTGAACAAGGACTTTAATCTTCTCAAAAAAAGTTTCAGTGAAAAGACAGATGTGTTTATTTGGTTGCAGTGCATTAAGGCTGTATTCAATAAGAAAAAAAAGATCATATTCAATGTTTCATAACGACACGCGCGTCTCACTTTTTCATTCTGCCCATTATGCACCAACATCAGCATTCCAGATCTTATAATAGCCATACTGTTCCCTTCATTCAAAACCATCTCGCAGATTCAAACTTTTTACAGGCATTACCCAAAGTCAACGCCATTTGAGAAAGAACATTATCTTGAACTACATCTTAACACTTTAAGCCAAAGTACTGGAGAACTATACTTATTCTTTTTTTAACATTACTGCCTTTCTTTTGCTCATTGCAATCTGCAATCCTTTTTACTGGCATCAGCTTTTCGCTAATTTGGACATCTAATGAGCTATGTTTTCATAATCTTGCATTCAATAATAAGGAATAAACAACACTTTATGCACTTCTCTTTCAAATAAACGTTCATACTTAACAAAGCAAGCATACTATATATCTTTCAACACGTACAAAGTTAGTTTAATAGTTAAACAACCTGACTAAAATAATGAGGCCACCTGCAAAAAGCACTATGTTTTTATAAACGGATTAAACAGATTGGATCGGATTGCACTTTTTTGATCCGGATCCTATCCAGATGAGAATATAATGATCTATATCCGGTTTTAACAGATACAGATCAGATTGGATAAATGGATTACAGATTTTTGACGATCCCTAGAATTAATGTATATAGAATAAAGATGTAGACTCAACACTGAGCCTTGAAGGACACTAGTGCAAGGAGAAAAGGAATGGAAAACATGGTTAGACAAAATAACAGAAATGGTAACATCGTCAAAGAGATGAGATAATAAGAATAAGAGAGGAGGAGGGAAACCGTTTTTCACTAATTCATGCCAGATGACTTGACGATCCACAGTGTCATAGGCTGCTTTAATGTCCAAGAATGCAACTACTAGATAATAACCATAGCGGTGCTGGAAATCTTGCATAATTTCATGTAGACATAAAGCTTGGTCAAGAGTACTTCTTCAGAGATGGAAACCACCTTATGCAAAATCTAACAGTAGGAAGAAGTAAGAAAGAGGAATAGTGAGGTACAACTCCATAAGTTTGCAAAGGATGAAGATAAGGGAGATAGAATAATAATTAGATGGTAAATTCAGGTCACCCTTTTTAAACAGTGGACAGACTTGGGCATGACGCCAACTAGGAGGAACATAAGACCAGGCCCAGCATAGAGAGAACAAATTAGCCAGTAGAGGAGACAAACTAGCAGACAATGGCTTCAGCATTTCTGCCTTCAAGTGGTCAATACCAGGGGCCTTATAGTTAGAGAGACGCTTAAGGTAGGAAGCAATGATTTGAGTCTTGAAGGGACATTCTATAAAAGATAAAAAAGGAAGGGAAGGGGGGGAAGGAACAAAAGAACAGAAAGAAGGAAGGAGTAAACTATTATACACTTAGAATAAATGATCGCACATCACCTCTGCAGCTGCTTGGGGTCCATCTAGGTGCATAAATGAATGTTGAGCATTATGGCGGCGATGAAGAGACTTGATTTTAGAGGTGGCCTTTTCAAAGTTTATCTCCAGAGAATGACAGTAAGCATGCTACAAAGCTCATTTGGCACTTTTAACAGTGGATTGAAATATGGTCACCGCTTCTTGGTAACAATTCCATCAAAGAACTTTATCTATCCCAATAGCTTGACGCCATCATCAGTAATAGTGGTCACGAGTGGCAGCAGCGGCGGCAATATCTGTATTCCAGTATTTCTTCCATTCAGTAGGATGGGGAGAGCGAGAACCAATAGACAAATTAAGTGATGCATAAATTGTATGATTTAATCTATTAGTATATTGGTCAATGGTAGTGCGTGCAGAGGTAATTGTTGTAGGGGTTGAAAAGAAGGAGATAGTTTGGTTAAGAAATATAGCAATGTCAGTAGACAGAGAGGAAATAGCAGTGGAAACTGGGAGGTATATAAGGCGCATGGTTCATCTTTAAGTAGCTGTGAGAGGCGCCATATATGTCTTTAGAGGGAGGTTGTAGTGTCAGGGAAAGGATTGATGGATCTAGCATAAAAGAAAATGACATAAGTTTGTAATTGAAATTAAGAGAAAGATCAAGTTTAACAGACATAGAAGGAGAGATAAAAGAAGAGCAGCAGTTAGTTATGAACAAATCAATAATACTTTGTAGTAGGTGACCATTGCAGGAGGAAAGGAAAGTAAAAACCCTATAGGCAAGAGAGCAATTAAGGATTTCAAGTTGATATATTTCACACCAGGTTTGAACAATAGGGCCACAGGTGTTTGAACGTATATTACCAGTTAGAGAACCAAATTGAGCATTGAGATTACCACAAATTATAGTATTTGAGGTTAAAGGAATGGAATGGACAATAGAAGAAATGGTAGAATTATCAAGAGATGGAGGAAGATAAAGGCAAATAAGATGGAGGGGACCAAATTGTAGGACAAGATTATAATTAGAAAAAGAGGGAAGACGCTGTACAGAAAAGGGACAAGAGGGGGATACAAGAGCTGAAACGCCTATAGAACCGTGAAAACTACCAGTAATATATTTACCATAAAGGTGAAACTGTTGCCAGTTGGTGGGGAAAATAGAGGGAGAAAGAAGCCAGGTTTTGATAATAAATAGGAGAGAGAAGGAATGGCAATGGTGAAGGACATCATTGATTACTAAGAGCTAAAGACTATTTGCATTCCAAAGGCCAATAGTGAGTAAAGAAGACTTAATCATTGTTGGTTAGCAGAGAGAGTAGCATGGGACTGGGCAGCATAGGCATCAAGCATATTATCATCAACATCATTGACATAGGGAGAAGTAGATGTAAAAATGGAAGCTGGATCATCTCAGTCATATAGCAGGAAGGCTGCTATAAGTACAGCCTTAGCATTTTCAACATCAATCTACCCACATTTTAAAAAGTCATGGCTGACAGCAGCAGCAACTGATGGATATATAAATTTTAAGGCATTCATACAGCGTTGTCAGTTAAGTTGCATAGCATGAGATTGGCGCTCTGCTGCAAATAGTGACTCAAACTTTGGGTCAGCAAGGTGTGAGGGGTATAGTATACGTCACTGTCATAGTGTGACTTCCTAGTACTTATATTCCATGAACAGGATGATCAGAATTAACATGTTTTCATTTACAGTGAACTTCTCTAGTTTGGAACACCGACTGCACCTCTTCTCTAAATCAGAGATTTATCACTGAGGATGAAGACAAGATGATACTGCTTTACCGCAGTTATTACACTTAATTAAATCATATACCTATTACCAAGAAAAACGTTTACTAATTACAAATCTTGCATAAGAGTAAATAATTATAAATAGGCAGACAAGTTGCACTACAGTAACCGGGTTCACTGAAAGTAGGGAAAATTCACTGAAAGTAGTGATCCCTATTTTTGTACAGGTAGGGAAAATCTACTGAAAGTAGGGATCACTGAAAGTAGGGAAAAATCACTGAAAGTAGTGATCACTGAAAGTAGTGATCACTTAAAGTAGGGAAAAACAGTGAAAAGTAGTGATTGCAAATAATAGCTTTTATTGGATAAACTGACCCCAGTAATTGTACTAACAATAAACATATACCTAGTGTATCCCTACATTACCATACTTACCTAACACTAAAAGAATGGTTTAACAACTAATAAATATATACGATCGCGCAGTTGCTTCCACATGCTTAAACTGTGAAACAAATATAAACGTTGACCGATTGATGAGCATGTAAAAACAACAATAAGTCTGAAGTAGGGATCGTCAAAAATCCGTGATCCGTTTATCTGATCCGATCCGTATCCGACTTAAACGGATACAGATCGCTAGTTTTGAATCCGTTTTATAAATGGATCAGATTGCTTCAATCTGATCCGATCCGTTTAATCCGTTTAGTATCACTTGGCTTTTTTCAAAGGATTTTTCATCGTACATATAAGAAACAAGAAATAATCTGATAGTTGAACAATAACACAATGACGTTTGCCTTGTGTTGAATAAGTTTATTATTAGTAGCCTCTATTTAAGTGTTGGTTGCACTATTCTTGGTTGTATGAATATAAACGCTGCACATTATGAATGAGTAATTGCATAGCGTATACAATGTAAAAAAGCAACAAAAGGTTAATAAAAAAAGCGTTGTCAGGGGCTTCAGAAAATATAAATCGAGTTGACTGCAGTTGTTTTTACTGAATGGGATGACGAGTTTATAAAGTACTATATGAAGCATAGCTCAGTTAATGAACAGAAAGTAAATTGCAAGAAAACACACTAGTAAAGGCGCAGTAGTATTAAGCAGAGGTGGAATGGCGGGAAAAAAAAGATGGTGGTCAACGTAAGTGCGCAGTACTATTAAGCAGAGGTGGAATGGTGGAAAAAAAGATAGTGGTCAACGTAAGTGCGCAGTATTATTAAGCAGAGGTAGAATGGCGGAATTAAGCGCGATTGAAGAATGGCAATAGAAATTTGGAAACAGTAGCTTAATGAAGACAAGAACTCTTCAGTTTATTGATTTCACAATGTAGAAATGAATAATTCTAAGCTTGTTTAAAACTTACCTTATCCCTACTGTATACGCTACTGTGCAAAGCATATGCAAAAGAAAAAGTAGTTGCCATAGTAAAAGCTTACATAACCCAAGTCATCGCAGTAAAAGCTTATATAACCCATGTTGTCAAAGTAAAGGCTTATGTAAAAACTAACGGCTTCCCCTGAATCCAAGATACTGCGGCAAAACACTATAAATACCTGTCTTGTTATGAATCGTTTTTTATCTGAACACATTCTCCTCGTTTATACTATCTTTGCTATGCAGTTCTCAGTCACTGAATCTTCAACAAGCGCTCAGAAGAGACAATCCTATGATACTTTTGTAGGCTTAAAATATATATAATTGTATCTAACCTTTTCTAGGAATCATCCTCTTTGGTTATATCTGACGTGGAAGACAATGAATCCACTACCAGTTTTTCGCGGCAAGAATCGTATATGTCTCTTGTTGCAGAACCAAGCAATGATGATCTTTCAGAACAAGGATCATCAATTGGCTCGTCCAACAAAAAGCAAAAGTCTGCTACCAGTTGGATATTCTTGAATGGCTGGGCAACTCGACAAAATGTAAACGGTGCTAGTACAATTGCTTGCAACTTTACAAGTCCTCGTGGTGTAAAATGCCAATGGATTTACGTCAGTTCTACTAGCTCCACTGGAAATATGCTCAAGCATCTTCGATCTAAACACAAAATTACCAAGGATTCTCCTGCCGCCACCTCTGACAACACTTTCCTTACTGCTGGGCCAATGGATAGGTTCATTTCAACCGTCGATGGAAAGCGTATAAACCAAACGTTCAGCAAAGAAAAATTCCGTGAGCTCCTTCTTGCCGATGTAATTGCTACTGCATCTCCATATACATCTGTCAAAAGAAAAATGTTGCAGGAATTAATATACTTTGCATACAATGCACTGGATCTCACAAGTCTAAAGCTACCTAGTTCAACGACCATCAAGCGTGATCTGGAAAAATCTTATCAAAGATATGAACAAGAAATTGCAACCTTGCTACAAGAGCAACCTTACCTTTGCTATACCATGGATGGTTGGACTAGTGACATGAAAGACGCATTTCTTGGGATAACTGCACACTGGATCGACAAAGACTGGATATAGCAATCAGTCATCATTGGTTTTGAACCGCTTTACGGACCCCATTCCGCGGTGAACATGGCAGAAACGATGATGGATGTGTTGCATAAATACGATCTTACATCCAAGCCATTCTTCTTGACGATGGATAACGCATCCAATATGACGGCACTTGCAAGGGAACTAGAGCGGATGGTGGGAAGTGAAGTTTTTGCAGCAAAGGACAACCATATCCCATGTATGGGTCACACTTTCAACTTGGCTGTCCAGGCAATTCTACGTGATGGTTTGCGCGCAGAGGCATTGGAAGAGAAGGAAGGCAATCTGACAGATGATATGGAACAAGATGTTGAGCACCGTCCTGGTGAAAGTGTTGGTAAGGATCATATTATCCAGAAATACACTATGACTAACAGTTCTCCTTACCAGGTGGTGTCATTAGATGATTGCGTCAAGGCATTATTAAAATTCGAGCATCACCACAAAGACGGGCATTGTACAAGCGATTCTGCGATTCAAACGATGTGGGCAACAAGGAATTGATTGTTGATGTCAGAACGTGATGGAACTCCACTCTTGAAATGCTCAAGAGAGCATATGAACAGCGAGAAGCATACAACGCCACTTGTCGTTCAATACAAGAGCTTTCTGAATATGCGCTTTCTACAAATGATTGGTTGCAAGTTATTGAAGTGAAAACCCTTTTATCTGGCTTTGATACATTTACTGCCCTGCTTTCTGGTTCAAAATACCCATCAATCAACGCTTCCATGATTGCATACAACTGGCTCTTCGATCACATTGAGGACTATAGAGAAAAGAAAATTGAAGTAAGTATTTGTGAAAACCTATGGTTCAATATGATACTTACTTTTGGTACTGTAGTCCTTTCCTGAAATCGCTCTTGCTGCTGAACATGCCTATGACAAATTGAAAAAGTATTACAGTCGCGCAATTGCACCCATCTATTCCATTGCCACTGCTTTGGATCCTCGGGCAAAGTACAGATGGTGGGAAGAGGTATCATGGCCGGCTGAATGGATAGGCCAAGCAAGGGATACAGTTGAACAAGCGTGGGCAGATGAATTTTGACCAACAGCTGCAATGGTTGCAAACGAAGAAAGCAGTAAAGTACAACTCTTCAAACCGATGCCGCCTAGGGATCAACTGACTGATTACATTGCAGAGCCACAAACTGATGGAAGCATAGACGTTTTGGAGTACTGGAGAAGTCGCAGTGAGCAATGGCAACAGTTGTCGCAAATGGCGTTGAGGTATCTGGCAGTTCCTGCAAGTTCAGTTCCTTGTGAGCATTGCTTTTCACAAGCAAAGTTCTTTATCCCACCAGAGCGCAATCGGCTGTTGCTGGAGTCGTTGAAACAGTCAGTTCTCTTTGATTCGTGGAGAAAGTTTTTAGATTGTTAGAGGAAAGAAGAGTGGGAAAAGAGTGAATGGAAAAAATAGAGAGGGCAAAAAAAAGTTTTTTTACGAAATAAAGCCACTGCTTCCCCAAAATACACGTCTCTTTTTTTTTTTTGTTCAAACGTATTCACTTTCCCTTTGCTTTTATAATCTCTTCTCCATTAGGATTCTGACGATTATTTTCACCACGTCTCAACATCTGCTGTTACATGACATCGTATGAGGAATGTTCCTTTTACTCATCTGCTTCTTACTTTGTCCTTATATCTTTCTTTTACTATCAGAAAATAAAGTGACTCACGCACCAAAGCTTTTTATCACACTGTACCCTTCAGGCCACAAATACGAACTTTATAACCAAGCGATGAGTACCGCTTTTACATGTCTTTTCTACAATTCGGAAAAAAAAGCAGCGCACTTTAGGTGTTTATATTCTACTCTTCAGCTATTACGATTAGCAATTAGTTACCACTACCACTTTTTTCTTTTATTCTTAGTTTGATCATCGGAAAAAATTATCATACCTTTGTATGCACCATGACATGATTCCATCTGTAACATCAGCGATCTCATCTTGCATTCAGATTCTGTTACAATCCATTATTGTCCTTTTCTAAAATATTCTCCTTTTATTATGTATACGTTTACCAACGGATAAAGCGCAAATTGATGCTAGACTCTTATGCCTTATAATTCTTACATATTATTGGTCTATCCATATCCGATCCGTCAATCCGTCAGATATATACAGATCAGATATGGATCATCCGTTTATAAACGGATCAGATTCGGATAGGGGGTCAATCCGATCCATATCCGACTTTGACGATCCCTAGTCTGAAGTCAGGGAACAGGACAGCCTAATAAGTGTGTGAGAAGTGATACCGATATACGGACATGGTTATTACCAGTGTAAAAAAGACAACAACAAGGTTGAAGACTAAAATAAAAAGGAGCGCAAAAATAGGTAAGCAACTATCCATTAAGAATAAGAGAAGACTTATAGTGGAATAGACAGCAAGAAAATGTAACTGAAAAGCTAAATTTACCTGTAAGTACGAGATGACTGATAGGAAAAGTTAATTTATCTGAACGGATTACTTTGTAAAAAACATGACGCAATCATGTTAAAAGTAGAGCCAACGATTTAAACCCTAGGAAAGTGAATGCTAAAGTAATAATACAAGTGAGAAAGAATAGTACAGAAAGACGGCGTCTTACATATGATCTTAAGGAAAGGCAGAACGGAATGACAGGCTGGAACCTTTAGGTGACATGGCATTACAGTAGCTGTCCTTTATATAATAGAATGTTAGCGGACAGAATAAAAGAACTGAATACTTACAGGCATTTTGCTATAAGAGAAATGGAGTTTCAACGGCAAGAGAAAAGTAAAGCAACAGAAAAAGTGAGCAAAGTGAAAGAAAAGAGTATGCAACTAAAAAAAGACTGGAGCGAATTTGTCATTGGAAAATAAAAGGCATTTATTGGCTGTTTGTTTCTATCTAATCTATGTGACGCCTGCCCTGTCTTCCCCCTCCCTCTGCACAGCACTATAGCAGCAAAGACAGAAAAGTCTGCTCTAGAATATCAGCTGCTGTTACATTCACTCCAGACTTTTTCCTAACAATAACTTTAATAAACGAATCATACAATTCAAATCAACTGTCTTACTTCTTTGCAGCATTGTAAGCATTTTCCCATCTGCGAGTGATGAGAAAAGTAGCTCCCCAATTACTCTCGCAGAGGTCCAAAGGCACACCCATTTGAAGCCCAACTTGCTCCATCGTCATGAAAGCCTGCTCACGCTTGGCAGCAGGCACTGAACTCCAGGGCTTATCATGGGCAGAGAAGCCGCACGCCGTCTCCAATTGCTCCACGATGACAGTTGCCTTCTTTCCAAGCAGTACATAGATTGCTTGCAGAACGTGCGCCAGTTGCGTGGGGTTCTGCGCAAAAATAAGGGACCTCAGACTCTTTACAACTGAAACCTTCGTCTCTTGTTTCTTGCGGTCCTTCCCTTCCAGCCATGCTTTTACTGCGTCATCTATTTCCTCAGAAATGTAGCAGTAGTTATTCTTTATGCACTGTGAAGGAGGGATATCACGGACAATAGGTGGGATTAACTAGCTGTCCAGGCTAATGTCAGGTACACCCAGCGATTGCTGACTGTTCGCCATAATTGCACTATTTTCTTCTCATCTTTGGAACGCCCTTTCCACAGCAGCCTCTATCATGTCAGGGAGTTCCTCTCGCAACTTCTCCATCAGCATGGTTACAATGCAGGATTCCACATCTTCCCTTGAGCGTTTGTTGTTTGAAGCAGTAGTAGACATGTTGGTTGTAAAATTTAAAAAAAAGAGATATGATAAATAGATATAGTACAATCAGTTAACTGTTCGCTATATATATATGTAGCCTTCCCATCATCTGCGAAACGTTGTGGCCAATACAAACCCTGATTGATGATGAAGTAATTGATAATCACGCAATTCAAAGAGATTATAATAAGATCGTAGTTGAACATAATGAACAATGCTGAAATGATTGCAAGATATGACGGCTGATGGCGGAAATCTAACGAGATAGAGATGATTATCAACAAGAAAAGATGGCAAACGATGATGAAAGACTGCGTTTGTCAGTTGTTCATAGATGCCGTTGGTCGTACTACATTGATGACGTTCCAAATATAGAAAAGCGATCTGTCGGAGGCACAGGCAGAGATAGATGATGGCGGTATCAAAATCAGTAATTGCTTTTTGTTACACACGCAGCATAGGCAATATACTGCAAGTAGATCTTTTAATGTCCAAAGATGGTGCAATCGATCTATCATTCCATAATGCTATTATACAACGATCACCTTATCCAACCTAGATCTGATGTCTTGTTCAAGAATGATCATCTTATCTAACATAGATTTGATGCCTTGTTTAAAAAAATCTTCCTATAATAAATGCATATATATAAGCCCTCTTTGTTTTAATCGTTTCTTGTATCTTACCTTTATTTTTTTTCTTGAGATTACTGTACCTATCTACCATGACCCTCCCAACTATCACTACATGCAACACTTGCAAAATCACCTTTACCAACAAAAACAAATACAACCGTTATCTGAAAGCATGTTTCATAAAGCATGAAAAGGATCTGATCAGGCTTGTTTCCGTCAACGATGAATCTATAGTAAGTAGTATATGCCAATCAGTCATAATATGTACTAACCTTGCTTTGGTTTCCATATAGGATGTTGACAGCTACACTGAAGACATTGACGATGATCACACTGCATTAATCAAATGGATTCAAGCCTTGGACACTCTAGCGGATGATCATTTAGATGATGAGACTTCATCTAATGAATCAGAAACTGAAGAAGGCAATTGCATCAACTTTCCGTCTGAAGTTCTTGATGAAATAGAGAGAGCAATAGAAACCGATAATTGTAAGTAGACTGACAGCAGTGGTATCTTACTAAAAGATGCAATAGTCGACCATTACTTCAATCTCATAGAAGTCTATACAGAATCGGTCAAGAATCATCCCTGCATAATCGAGTATAAACGCACTGCTCAATGGACCCATACGGAATGCTTCAGCATAAAGCTGTTCAAGACAGCAGTTTCGTCCAACGTTTCACGTAAAGCATACAATGATATTGTAAAGATCTTCAACAAATTCCTAAACGTTGTGCAATCAGGTACGTGTGTCTTTTTCTAATTCTGTTTAAATGTTCTTACCAATGGACATAGATTGAAGCATGACGCATTCACCACTTCTGAGCTATCATTTGTCTGAACAATTGGTAAAGGACGCTTATCACGTTGAGCCAAAGATATACGACGTTTGTCCAGAAGGTTGCGTTCTGTATATGAGCCATGATGACATGATGAAGTGTCCACACTGCGGCAAAGCGCGTTATACAGAGTCAAATAAACGTCAGTCGAATGGCGAGGTCATTAAGAAGCCAGTGCAAAGCATGACCATGCTTCTGGTTGCTGAGCAGCTTGCCCTTATACTGGGCAATGAGGAAACTCATAAGTTGCTCTCCTACCGCCATTCACATGAGCATGCCGATGGAACATATATGGACTTCTTTGACGGCCAAGTGTACGAATCACTGCATAATGAGAAGCAGCTATTGAGGGGAAGCTATGACATCGGTCTCTCCTTGTATGTCAACGGTTTCCAACCTTTTAATAGTAGCAACACCTCATTGATGATAATGCACCTGGTGGTTCTCAACTTTGACCCCTCTGAATGGTAACGTTAAACAAATTTGCATGACGAAACTAATCAAGTTGCCTTGCCTTTTCAGCTATAAGAACCGCAACATGCTTCAGTTGGGCATCACGCCAGGTCCAAGCGCCCCAAAGAGTATCTAGTCCTTTCTTCGGCCGTTCCTTTATGAGCTGCAAGACCTTGAACGCAATGGCTTGGTCATTAAAACTCCTGATGATAGTGAGATTGCTGCAAAAGTCCATTTACTTCTCGCCACTGGTGACATCCCTGCGGTTGCCAGCCTCTGCAACCATACCAGCTTTTCCTCTTACTATGGTTGCCGGCAGTGCCTCATCAGAGGAGAAAAAACCAGCGGTATGTACTTCATCCCTGATCTGTCGCTACCCTTCTAAAGACGTCTACGGGAACAATTTGCTCAAGGCGATATGGTATGTGAGATGGATCCTATCACAAGTTATATGTTATATACTAAATAACTTTTTCAATTATTACTTATGCTTAACAGGAACAAGGTATCAAAGCACCAGTTCCATTCACATCGTTGAGCACGTTCACAGGTGTATATTTCTTTGGTTTGGATGAGATGCATCTGTTGGGACATGGATTAGGAAGATTGCTTTGGAGCATGCTCATAAATGACAAGGAGAAGTTCGGTTGCAACAAACTGGATAAGCATAGGAACATCATTGCATGGTATCCATTCGCTCTCAAGAATTGAAATACATGCCGTGCAATTGGTGAGGCCATAGAACGATCCTGTCAAACAATCCCTGTTGCGTTCCAAGGCCATTGGAAAAACATTGCAACAAACACAGGCCATTACAGGGCGGTTGATTGGCTGGACTTTTTGTTGTACGCTGTGCTGATGGTGGTAGTGGAAGGTTGGAAGAAGAAGAGACCTGTAAAGCTGTGATGGATCTTGTTGTCACTTGCCAGTTGTGTCTGCAGTGGACGTACACTGATTCAGACCTGGATGTTATTGAGAGGTAAGTAATACAAAAGATATAAAAACATAAACTGACCTTTTACTTTTGTAAGGAACATTGCAAACTGGCAAACTTTCTTGCTTCAAAAGTACAGTAACAACTGTTGTATCTGCAAGTGATCAACAAAGATATTAAATGAAGCTCAGTCACATTTGGTGCTCTAAATCTAATTTTACTAGTCGAGACATATAAAAGGGAGCAACTTATACTCTAAATAAAGGATATACCAAAGTCTCACAGTATTTTACTGTTCCCTTTTTCTCTGGCAATCCATACGCGTATTTTCTTGACTTCTACTTGAATATTTCATTTTTTACTGTAAACTCTTTCGCTATGTCCACCAACCATAAAATCAACCACGCCACCATTGTCACTCATGATGAGGTAATGGTGGAAGCCAGCAACGGAAACGTTTGCCAAAACAGTGCCCTGACGTCGAAGTATGCCAACCCAGAGATGAAGTTGGAGCACGGCCTGGACCTTCTCAACAAGGCTGCCCAGGAAGCCAACGAGGTGTACCTGAACGCCTTAACCTCTGGTGCCCCTCATGAGGAGATGGAAGCCCTCTTGGAGGAGCTCACAAGGGCTCAAACAACTGCCAAGAATTACTGGAAGGTATGTCATATGATGTACCCAGATAATCTAGCTTTCACAGATCACTCGGAAACTCAGAGCCACTCCACCAGTGAGTATGGAAAAGCTCCCCGTGCTGAATGTGTGACAGTGCCACGGAACCTTCCTGCTCTTCAGCTGGTTGGCCAGCATAAGTGGGATAAGGATTGAAGTGTGCATACATCTGCCACCCAATTTATTCGTGCTTTCAATCAGGAATTGGAAGTGTATCATCTCAATCCCTATGTGGATTATAAGTGGTTGCTTCCCCGCTGCTTAAGTCCTGCACAATAAGCATTTCTTGAGGCCCAAGTGGCAAAGTTGCAGGCAGAAAACCAGGTTATGGATTGGACCACTTTAAGCAAAGTGTTGATTGAGAAATATGACACTCCCATTCAGAAATTCCATGCGTGGCACAGAATTATTTGTGTGCAACAGGGAACCAATAAGGCCATTGACGCCTATGTTGAGAAATTTCACCATTGGTGTATTGAGGCAGAAATGCCTGATAACTTGCTGATGGTAGTCATCTTTATTTTGTCCCTGCAAACCCGTTATCGGGAAAAGGCTCAGAGCCTTGTTATTCACAAAGCAGGTCCTGAATTGAACATTGACCTGGAAGGAGTTTGCAGCCTGGTACAAGCTCTCAAACTTGAAGAGGAGCCAACACCCCTGCAACAACAGCAACCAAAGAGACAAAACAATCATTTCGGAGGGCAAGGCCCAAAGAAATTTTTTAAACATAGATGGAATTCTGGTAAGCCCATAAATCAGGCAAAGCTGTGCAATTTCAGCTGTGGAGAAATCTACACGTTCGGACACAATTGTAATGGCAAAAAACAGGGAAGAAACCCCTCCAACTAGAGCTTGAAATGGGCAGGTCATAAATGGGTGGGCCTTAATTGAGATGGGCCTTAAGTGGGCGGGTCTAAGTGGGCCGGGTCAGTATATTGGCCCATGGCCCACTGGGCTGGGTCAAAGTATAGACCCATGACCCGCTGGGCCATTATAGTTGGGCCCAACCTTGGCCCAAAGCCCAGTCAACTAAAGCGATGCTTGACCTGATTCCTGACAAAACTTATTGCTCAATTGATTTCAAACATTGATCCCAATGTTAAATAACTGATTCATAATGCATGTCATTGCAACGTCATAACAAACGCAAGTTAAGTGATGTGAAATGCAATTGCATTTATTTGTAACAAGTATAGTTAAGTATATAAAGAGCCTTTAGTGAATAAAAAAAATTGGTTGCAAAAAGCTAAGCAATAAAATGAAATAAAGAAACTGACAGTAAGAATTAAAAAAAAAGCAATGACAAAAAACACAGTGACCAGATTAAAGTGTAAAGCAATTAGTGCAATTGAGTGCGAATTCAGTGTTTCTCTAGCATGCATGCTCGAATGGTCTCAACATTCAGTGACAATCAGCTTTGTGAGATAAGATTCCTTCCGCTAGAAAAGACACGTTCAATTGGTGCACTGGAGCCTATTCTAAAGTCAATATAATTTTGGTAACTATTGATATCAATGATACCTGGAATTGCCAAAAAGTCACGAGCAATCCGAGAGAGTACTGGATATACTGCTTGTCTGTCACGCCACCACAACAATGGATCGCTTGTTCTTTCTTTGCCTTTTTCCAAGTAGTCATCAAGTTCAGTTGCTTTACTTTTCTTCTTTAGTGCTGTGCTGTTGACGTCGCCGTACATATGTTCAAAAAACTCATCAAGATCAGCATCGGTGCTGGTATTTGCCTCATGTAAGCCTTCACTTGGTGCTGTCATCAGTTCTTCATCGTCATACAAGATGAAAGGCTTGTAAACATCATACACTTCTTGGCATTTTTCTTTGCAGAAATCGATCCATTCATCACCCCATTCATGTTTTCGATAGTAATCAGTTTTCAATCGTGGATCAAGAACTAATATACAGAGTAAACATACAAGTCATCGGAAAAGTCAAATAGTTTTAACCTACTTGTAGCGACAGAACAGATTGGTGAAAGGTCGGTTTTGCAATAGTATTTTCTTAGTTTTTGAAAGCATGTTTCAGCGGCAGTAGCAAGTTCGTGTGAAGATGATGTATATCTGTCCAGCTTATCCATCATGAGATTATAGGCAGGGATGACGGCACTGATCGTTGGATATTTTGATGCAGACAAAAACGACGTCGTTGTTCGAAAAATCTTTTACAGAACAAAATAAGTAAGCAATAACCATGAAGACATATAATATACTTACAGAAAATAAGTTTAAAAATTCAGACAACAGGTCCCATTCATGATCACTTAGTTCAAACATACTCATCGCCTTTCTATCGGCAGCCACTAAAAGCATCAACGGAATTCTCAATTTGATTGCATTGTCGATCATATCTGTGGTAGAGTTCCATCGTGTTCTGCAGTCAAGTGTTGGTTGGATAGACGGACAGTTTTCCGTGGTGTTGATGTAGGTTTGAAGTTGTTCACGACGTTTAACTGACATGTGGATAGATCGAATCAAAGACCGAAGCTATAATGTGAACTTGTTACTATAATTTAAGCTGAATAAAGACGAAATTTACCTTTTGAACTGTATCTCCGATACCACCAAGTCTAAGGAAAATTGCAGGTTCATCTTCATCTTCAGCTGTTGGTAGTACATTCAATGTTTTCAGAGCATCTTGCACGCCAAGGTTTATTATATGCGCAATACAACGGTTATGTTGATTTGCTGCATTGAACTGTACACCGAGCTTTTCCCATTGTTCTTCAAGGACCATCATCATCGTATCATTGTTGGTGGCATTGTCAGTAGTGATAGCCAGGATCTACAATGTTTTTAGAAACGATATTGTACTTAATATCAATTTACCTTTGTAGCAATATTCAAGTCATGCATCGAGTCCATGAATACTTTCGCCAAATTTTCACCCGTATGTGCGCCAACCATTGGAATAAAATCCAGCAAGACGTCCTGAAGTTCCCAGTTTTCGTTGACAAAGTGACCTGTTACTCCCAGAAAAGAATGATAGTTTGGTGAGGTCCAGACATCAAGCGTGATTGATATTTTTGCATCCAGATCCTAGATGAAATTTAATACTATGGCTCATTAAAAGAAATAAACTTACATTCAGTCTCTTTTTCAACAGCGCCCGACCTTCCTCAAAGTTCTGAATAATGTCGTTACGAATAGTTTTCCCAGAGACAATAGCAGCAGCAGGTTGCAACGTTTGAACAAGATTACGGAAGTGTACAGATTCAACCTCAGAGAACGGCTGGTCATTGGCAACGACCCACTCAGCAAGCTTTTTATGGAAGTCATTTTGGTCAAATGGTCTTTGTAGTGAACTAATATAAAAACTGGTAAGTCTATTATTAAACCTATCTGCAATCCAACCTACCTGCCAAAGTACTTGTCAAGGCCTTTCACAGGCTCTCCCTTCGCAACACTATACTCGCTATAATGCTTTGTTTGTAAATGTAGTAGTGATTGTTTTGTACTGCCATCGTGACACTTGACGAAGAAATCTTTGTTTTTGCTAATTGCTTTTGTAAGAACCCAAGAGCATGCTAGTAATCGTAAGTATACCTCTCACATAAAATGCATTTGGCACGTTTGGTTTCATTTGTCCATTCGGCTTTTCTAAAAAACTTCCAGACAATGCTTGTTGTTTGTCTTTGTCTTTTTGCAGCGCTTGTTGACGTAGAGGATTCAGAAAGAGTAGTGTTGTGCATGTCATCAGTTAGAGTGCTTGCATGTCTTTTTAATGAGGCCGCATCGTTTGTTGAACTGACTTCATCAAATGACATCTTAGCAGTTACGTTCAAGGAAAAGTGAAGAGAGAGAGAAAAAAAAAGAAAACTAAAACCAAAATGAATATAAAAAGAAAATGAAAAGAAAGAAGAGAAAGACCACTGTATCTTTGCTGTAACCTGAAAGCAAAGAAAAGAAAAAAGGAAAAGACTACTGTGTCTTCACCAATACTTGCAGAGGAAAACGAGAAGATAAAGGATGATGGTAAGAGAAACCAGAGCGAAACGCCATATATAAGTAAAAATTTTCTCACAGTCACAAGGTACGCTTATACTGATTTAGCTTAAATGTTTGTTTACTAACAGCCTCTATATAGATAAATGGGCAAACGGGCAAATGGGCAAATGGGCAAACAGGGCAAATGGGCAAATGGGCAAACGGGCAAACAGGCAAACGGGCAAACAGGTAGATAATTGGGTAGTCAGGTGGGCTGCATTTATTAGGTAGTTAAGCGGGCCATAAACTGGTCAGGCCCTAATTGGGCGGGCCATAACTGGGCTGGGCCACTATGTCAACCCGTGACCCGCTGGGCCACCATATCTGGGCCACTTCTTGGACCGATGCCCGGCGGTCCGGTAATATATGGGCCGGGTCCCGGGTTATCCCGGCCCAGTTACAAGCCCTACCTCCAACAGCAACAGCAATCTCATGTCCTGCGCTGCCCATCGCACACTCAACAGGGTGGATGAACCTGTTCTCTCAGAGGACGAGGAAATTTATCAGATGGAGTAACTGCCAAACCTTCGCGCTGGTAGATAGTGGTGCCAATTTTTCTGCTGTCAGTCCTTCTCTGTGTTGCCAACAAGGCTGGCACATCAATAAAATAAAAGATAAGGGTGACATTCAGTTAGCCCATACAGGATAAACCATAAAAAGATGGGGTACAACGGGACAATTACACATTAAGTACAATGGGAAAACCCTCACACATTCATTTGAAGTGATGAGCATGGCATTTGATCATAAGGTCAGCATTGGCACAGACCTCATGTCAAAACTTGGAATTGGGTACACTGGTTTAGCACTAGCATGGGAAACCCCTTCCAAAGATGAAGAAGAAGACCCTTTCAAAGATATTCCTGAACCAAACAACGCACCTGCGGGTACAGCACAGGAACACAAACAGTTTATGAATGCAATTCAAGGTAGCATCGTCAAAAACAAAGCGATCCCAAAAACCTCATTTTGCATAGTGCCAGAATCGGTCATTTATTTACCTATGAAAGAAGATGTTGTCTGCTATCACCAGCAATACAGCATTCCGATACAACTTCATCCATTGGTCCAAGAGACTGTGGAAAAGTGGCTGGAAGAGGGTACTATTGTTCTTGTCTCGCTAAACGTGGACAATAAATGGAACAGCCCCATTACACTGGCACCCAAAAAGGATATCATGGGAAATTATACTAGCAAAAGACCATGCTTGGACCCTCGTCACATCAATCGTTATTTACTTGAAGATAAGTATCCTTTGCCTTTGATTGAAGATATCTTTGAGAAACTGCGTGATGCAACTGTGTTCAGCACGCTGGACTTGAAGAACGCTTTTCACAGGTTCAAGATCTATGAACCGGATCAGCACAAAACTGCCTTCACCTCTGTGGATGGCATGCAATACATGTTCAGAGGATGCCCATTTGGCTTAAAGCCGATCTCTTCCAAGTTCCAACGTGTCATGGCAATTATATTCAAAGGGATGCCCTTCATTACCACTTTTGTGGACGATATTGTGGTATACTCTAAAAATCTGACGGAACATACACAACATGTGATTGCTGTCATTGACAAATTGACTTTCAGTCAATTTGATCCTTAACCCAGACAAGTGTCACTTCACTCAAAGATGTATTTATCTTTTGGGTTTCTGTATCTCAGACAAAGGCCGATTTTTGGATAAATGAAAAGTTACTAATGTGCAAGAATGGCCAACACCTAAATCAGGTAAAGACATTCAACGTTTCTTGGGTGTTATCAATTACTTCCGAGAACACATCCCCAACGTATCTATGCTCACTGCGCCTCTTGACTGACTGCGCAATATGGATACACTTCATCACATCTGGGATGCAAAGCACCAACAGGCTTTTGAGGTACTTAAGAGTATCCTCATCAGAACGCTGATACTGTAGCATCCAGATTTAATGCAACCTTTTTGCATGGCAACTGATGCCTCTGATATGGGCATTGGCGCTGTCCTATTTTAGGTCATAAAGGGGGAAACAAGGCACATCGCCTTTATGGCATGCTCTTTATCCAAATCGGAACGTAACTATTCTGTCACTAAGAGGGAACTACTAGCTATGGTGTTCGCCCTACAGAAATTTCACAAATACCTCTGGGGTGCAAAATTTAGATTATACACTGACCATAAGGCCCTAGTTTACCTCTATACACAAAAATTACCAAATGCCATGATGATCAAATGGCTTGATACTATCCTTGACTATACGTTTGAGGTGGTTCATCTCCCTGGAATCTCTAACATCTTACCAGACACTCTCTCACGCCTTTTCCCTGCAGAAAAGAGGCTGGTAGGGGGTAATGGGCATGAACCAATGAACACAAAGCAGACCACAAGGGCGCTAATCACTAGCAGAGCAGCACATCTGCAGCATTTGCAAGACAGTATGATAGAACCACCCTCGACTGAAGAACGCAAACAAATCCTAGAAAAAGCCCATTTATTTGGTCACTTTGGCACAGAAGCCATGATCAAGGCCATCCATAGCAATGGGATCCATTGGTCAAAGCTAAAAGACGATGCAGTGGAAATTGTCATGGCATGCAAAGAATGCCAAAAGTTCAACATCGCCAAACATGGATATCATCCATTAAGACCTGTCAGAGCATACTTACCAGGCGATCATTGGGCAATTGATTTGGCAGGACCGTTTGAAGTAACAGAAAGAAAGAACGTTTACCTGCTGATCCTAATTGACATCTGCACAAGATTCTGTGTATTACGCCCAATACCCAACAAAGAGGCAGAAACGATCGTAAATGTATTAGTCCTCATATTCTGCAACTTCAGATTACCCCACATGTTGCAATCAGACAATGGCGGTGAATTCGCAAACAACCTGATGAAAAGGTTCAAAGATGCAGCTAGTTTTGACCACAGATTAGTAACGCCGTATAACCCAAGGGGAAATGGTGCAGCTGAACATCGGAAACTGAATTTCTTTGTTATTGGGCTTTTATACATTTTCTTTCCTTTGAGACCTTTTTAGCCTATTAATAATGAAAAAAGCTTCTGATGTACCAAATTTTCAAATTACCCTACCTGGATGATTCTGAAATGCTGTATATAATTCGAAAGCAAGTAATTGGTTAGGCTTGAAAAGATGTCCTGAGGATTGAGGTAGGAATTCCAGTGTTAGTGCCTAAAGTCCTCATATATAATTAAGTCCTAGAGGAAGGCATACAAAGGGTATATTGATGTTTATGGCTAGAATAGTATAGTTTGTCTTCGATATCAGATCGCAGTTTGCGATTTTTATTTTATTAAGCAACACATTTCTGATAATTCGCCTTTTATTCATCAAAATCTGTACTTTCAAATTCACTATTGCTTTCTACAGCGACGCTTTGCCTAGCCTCCCAAAGGGGCTGCTCATCTACCTCTGGGAGCCACGGAACTATCCTTGACCATGTGTATCTATCTATATCATGGTCAAAGAAATATCGCTTATAGAACTTGTCATTTATAAATCCAGAGCTGAAGTCCGGGACGATGTACGCTGATTGCTGTATCTGGTGTACTTTGGCTATGCACAGTCCATGGTAGTTGTGGCGCAAAGCAGGCTCAAGAACACGCATTCCTGTGGGGTGGCGTTCTTCGAGGAGTACAAACCTTCGCGCCAAACATAGTTCAAGCATCTCGCCTTTATATTGACAGGTGAAGAAACATAGTACTTGTCCATAGTATGGATCCAAGTCATCTCCAAATACAGCATAATCGTACCTTTCCTGTCCATGGAAACGCTTGCGAGCATGTACTCGGTCTTGTACGAGAACACCGTCATCATCGCAATCCTCTATAGCCAGCGATTGATGCACAGATATCTGTAGTAATAGACGTTAATTTTTGGAAACTCGATGTGTAATTGCTGAATTACACCAACCTCTTCTGTATCTAAAGAGGGCATATTAACCAAACTTCTTCTTGCAGCATGACCTTCTATTTCAGTGTCAAGGTAAGCGCGAATCAATGTCTTGATGCATGCAAAGGACGTATCCAATTCAGTTAATCCACCGACTGTATGTGGAGCATCGATCGGAGACTGTAGTACATATTTTCTTGGAACAGTAAATGTCTCTGTAATGGGCTGAAATGGAAGAGGGGTGCGTGCTGTCATGTCATACAAAACGTCGCGTCGCTCAATGTAACGCGCCATCTACAACAAACTGAATCGAGGTGATAGGCATTGAGCATTTACCTGAATGGTGGATTGATTAGCATATCGGCGGTTCGTGCGTTTTGCCGGCCGTTTCGCATCCGCTTTGTGTTGATGTTCAGTCTGTTGTGTGCTGTAGCCATTTATGATCCCTCTAGACTTTATGTCTTTCGCATATTTCGATAGCATATGATTCTTGGGGAAAGCCAGGTTACTCTGAAGCATTCTATAAGTAATTGCAAGTTAAAAATTTAATTATTACGTTTACCTTTGAGTGTCTTCGGAATATAGCGCTATATCTGTTATAAAGTTCCAATGACACCTCCATTTCCTGAACCGTTTGATCAGTATGCTCTTTGCTAGTTGCATGATAAAAGAAATCGACAAAGTGACGGATGCAAACGCAAGCATGTATTCCAATAAGATCATGCGTGCATGGCAGGATGATCTATAATTTAAACACTGGGTTAATTGCGTATTCACATATGTCTTATATAACCAACCGCCATATGGTCCTTCATCTCACTATAGGTGGGGTTCTTCAGATCACTCAGAAAGAAACCATTCCGGAATTGGCGACGGTTCCGGTACGGTGGAAGGCTTGCAGCCCTATACACAGATGTTATAATCTTACAGCGTCCACTCGAGTCAACTACCTTCTATTTATTTCATTTATCCCTTCATTGAGATTGTAACGCTCCTTTATCATCTGTTCAACACAGTTGACCAAATGTCTATATACTCCACCTAGTTGGTGGAGGTCATCGACAAGCAGACTGTCGTAAATGTCAAAATTTGGCACATCCCAGAAGGCGTTCTATTTTGAATCAGATCAATATATCCATTTGCATAAGCTGTTCACATACTTTTACGTTGTTAAATGAGTACGTTTTGCACATAGTCTCTGCTTGGTCCCTCTGACCCTCGGCTAGTAGCTTATGTACGTGCTTGTACATGTTCTTCATTATATCCGTTGTTCGCGAGTAAACTTGCGGGTCTGGCAAATTGGCGAAATTGTCAGTAAACTCGAAGCATCGGGGACATCCTCTTGCTGTGTTTCCATGTTTGGTTAAAGTTAACAATCGTCTAATATGTTTTTATACGCTTATAAGCCTAGTACAATATTGGCGAAGTAGTTCAAAGGTTTCAATACTCACTGCTCGGGTAAATCAGCTGTATAGCATACCAAAGCTGGTACACAACGATATATTCGGTTGTAGGGTCCTTTAAAAAGGAAATCCCTAACGTATCAGTCAAGAAGAAATGAGAGTTTAGAATTGTGTAAGCTGGATTGAGCCGTAAATCACACATGAACCTCTCTAACTAGAGCGCTTTCCACTTGATGCCAAGAAGAACCATACTTACTTATGGGAAGTATCACCTGCAAAGGGTTTTAACACCAAAGAGAGACAGTGATGGAATATTGCTTGTCTTGCCAAGCGGAACCACGGTGAGTTACAATAACGGGATGATTCAACTACCGGAAACAAAGCTAAAACACGACTAGCTCTGGCTTTATCCTTGTTTCGCAATGCCATTGGCATATTCGCTTGCGAACAAGTTATTCAGCTAACAATAAACATCAAGCTACGCATTCAATTACCTAACTTTAGATAGAGAGGCCATGCTTTTTGTCTTCTATGTCCTGAGACCACTGTTTGGTCTGAGGATAACATCAGAGGTAGCAGCACATCACCTGGAGAAAGCTGATGCTGCCAAACATATGGTTTTCAACCTCTTTTGTATTAAGCAGATGTGAACTTACCTGCATTTGCTCCCACCATTGACCACTATATATATCTGTATATATCCGCTCCCCATTTCTGGTAACTATAGCCGCATTGAGGACTGTATTGTTCCAGAAGGATATGTGCCCAAAGAGATGTTCTGACAAAAGCTGGATATCTCGGTGTACAAATTGGATTTTCCCAACGTCTTCCAAGAAATCCTTCTTTCGCTGTATGGGGAAGTCTTTAACGTCATCCAAGTCGATCTCATTCACAGAGAATGGCTATGTCATGATCATGGCCCTATACATTCAGTATCCCAAGAATATAAATGAAGATACTGTAGACAATTACCATTTTCAGTTCCTGCCCAAAATCCTCATCCACGCGATGGTATAACAGGTCTGTCGTTTTAACATCGATAGTAAACGGTTGCTTTGAGCGATAAACCTTGTCAGCCACTCTTTGCACGATGCTAATTAACCTAAAAAGTAATACATGATGCCTACCAGCCAGTGTTATCTCATCATATATACCTAGCATAATGAGCCTTTGAAAGCTCGGCATCAATCGCGAACTCTGCCAGCTCCAGCTCCACATCTTGCATAGAAGATGTCGCAGTTGAGCTAGGGGCAACACCATACACTTTTGCTCGATGCCCAACAATTTCTGTGTCGAAAATGTAAATTGGGGAATTTTATATTATTATTATTTGTCCGCTACCTTCTCGAACATTGATAGGAGATTGTACATTTTCCATGTACATGTCTTCCATTGCGTCCTCCGCAGCCCTCATTACAACGTCTTCCGGTGCAATTTCGTATGAAAGCCATTCATCATTACTCTCAGGGATCTGTATTACACGTTAAGCAGAAGAGGCTACAATAGCAGGGACTTATAACAAGTGATGTTCGCTGGCTACGAGTCTGGGAGCAGTTATCCAATGGAGGTATCGGCTGGTCAGGATGCACAGTACGTATATGAGCTAAAAGAGCTGTAATGCTCTGAAATGATCGTCGAGTTCGACATTGGCTATAAGGACATGCGTTTGTGTTCATATTTAACAGGTTCATCCAGGCACTTGGGACTGCACGATATATAATTTCTGTTCCCGTGACCTGAAGGATAAAAAAGCATATTTTAATATTAACTAAAGCTTGAAAATTGGGCCAGGATGACCCAAAGCCTAGCCTAATGTTGACCCAGGCCATCGTTTTTTGGGCCACAACTCTGGCCCAGTGGACCTGGGTCAACATTAGGCTCAGCCAAGATTGTCCCAGTCCCGGTTGACCCGACCCATTCCAAGCCCTAATATCAGCCCGTTGCATATTTCAATATCTCCCTTTAATATATCCCTTGCCATTTCCTCTTCAACAAGAAATTGTAAGAAATTAGCTGATGTTGTCTTCTTCTTTACATGCCACGCGCAGAAAAAAGGAAAAGAAAGAGATCTACGGCGCACATGGGGGAAACTGCCTGTAAACATTTGTTCGAATTATATATTGTCACATGCCTAAATGCCTTTCTTAAACGTAGCCACGATCAGACAATTCAGATCAAATAAGGGTAAAAGCATATGAGAACCATCCTTGCCATCAGTTTAACACTGCAATAGGGATTAATCCATTGGCATTTCGCGACGAATTTCCTCTCCAGGACATGACAAACGATCAAGGCGGTAGCCAGCATATTAGAGCGTAAGCAACTAATAATTTAAGCTGATAGTAACATTTTCAGATCTTCTATGGACTCATTCGATAACCGTGAATCTTCGCCAGAAGTTGAAGAAAGGTAAACAAACCATAAAAGTAAGACATTTATCGTATCTTTTATATAAAGTGAGCTGTTGACACTTTCGAGCGAGTCATCAGACATGCAGAAATTTCGTGAAGCAGTTGAGGCCAATTGCTATCTGGTGAACGCATTCCCTGTGTATGATGAAGCAGAAAGATTCAGCATGGAAATTGTCAAAAGAATACATCGTGTATCAGACGATGACAACCATTACACAGTGAAGAATGACCTAGTGGAGACTGTAAGTATAAGCCTTGTTCTATAGAATGTGATTTTATACTTAGAGATAAACACTGATATCGACTGTTTGCATACTGTAGTATTTGCGCATTACAAGCGAAAGGAGAACAGCTCTCCATCAAGCTGTGTTACAGTGGCTAAAGTCGTACGAGTTCCCTATGAACGATTTACCTCTGGAAGAAACCGCGACGAAAAAGCTTATGTATGCTTACCTTCTCAAAGATCGGAGGTCTGTCTGTTCCAAAGCAAACAACGTTTTGATCGATATCCCTGTTAGAGTAATACGAGAAAATTATCGTGCCGATGGCCGAATGTTTTTTAATGAATGTGTTAGCGACTGTATCCAATTCACTCTCTTAAACCGAAATGGTGGTCTGCCACGACTTATCTCCTGCCCGGACGTTATGCCAAAGCCAACTATCTGCCTGATAACTGTGATGGTAAGAAGGTAAAATCTACACTATCTAGTCTTACATCGATAACTGAATAACCGTTATTTATTATTAGATACTTTACCGATTGTCCAAGTTAACCGAACATGAGTCATGCAGTGCTGCTGCTCATGGAAGCCAATTCAGCCAAAACTCCTGCTGGCGAAATCTTTATCTAGACCTAATCCAAGGTGAATTGGGTACATCGTTTCCTTGGAATCACATCAAAGAATACATTACACATCATGTCACGAGATTGACTGGATTAGGGAAAGGCATGACGCCTTATACACTGCTTTTCGGATAGTCAAGATTCGTCAGAGACAAACAAACAAAGAATAAACATTTTATTATCTGTTAGCAGACTATCCTATCTCGCCTTTCAAAGGCAAATTTATCAATTAATTCCTATCCGTAATCATTTACGCACCCGCCACATACTTCATATGTTTAAAACCTATAAATCATCTTATTGTAGGTCCATTTTTATTGTAAACCTTCTGCTAGGATATGTATAGGAATTAGATTGTTTATTCAAGTACTAGAAGGTCATTTAGGGAATGTTGCCACAGAGTAGGAGGGGGGTAGCAAAATAACCTTAAACTGCCTCAATAGGCCTGATTCGGTCTTTGAGACCTGTGAGCAAATCTCAGATGAAAGATGGGTATGAACATCTGTTGACGCCATCAGGAAAAGAGTGGAAGGTGCAAAGAAAGACTGAGACGTATTTGTACCTAGTATATAGCTTGTGATGAACTCCAAGCATTCCAAACGACTGAACACTCCACCTTTCAACTTGATGTTTGCTCAAAGACCAAACGGATTTGGTGATTTTACAGATGAGGTGAACATAAAACCATTATCCATTAAGGATATGGAACAAAGGCTGCAAGAAATGAATGAAGTGGTGTTTCTAGCGATAAAAGAACGCACCATAAAAGTGACAAATGAGCAAAAAGAAAAGTTTGACAAAAAGTACAAACAGGTGTCATTCCCAGACAATAGTCACGTCATGGTAAAAGTACAAATAAGGGGAAAACTAGACCCAAGGTACGAAGGACCATATACAGTGTTAAGACAGACACAAGGTGGTTTATATATATTGAAAGATGAATGTGGTGATCTAATGCCTAAGGCATACCCTCCATCAGCACTCAAACTTGTGTCCCAGGAAGAGCTAGTACCTGAGGATGAAATTTTTAAAGTGGAAGCTATCATAGCCTACAAAGAAATGGCCAAAGGCCAATACTTATACAAAGTAAGATGGAGAGGCTATAAGCCAGAAGATGATACTTGGGAACCAGCAACAAATTTTCAGGATCCTAGATTGGTTACCCAATATTGGGATAAAATCAAACAAAAGCCAGACATACCTGTAAACAATGAACGTAATTCTAAATGGAAAAGCAAATCACAACAAAGAGCTTAAAACAAACGTTCACGAAATTGAAATACAATAACCCCATAACATATATATACAAAACAAAGCATGCATGTATAACAGTGTAAAGACACTTTAAAACAATAACTTCAGGTGGCTAAGAGCCTGGTAGGGGGTAATGTTGTATCTGTAAGTGATCAACAAAGATATTAAATGAAGCTCAGTCACATTCGGTGCTCTAAATCCAATTTTACTAGTTGAGACATATAAAAGGGAGCAACTTATACTCTAAATAAAGGATATACCAAAGTCTCACAGTATTTTACTGTTCCCTTTTTCTCTGGCAATCCATACGCATATTTTCTCGACTTCTACTCAAATATTTCAACAACAATGCCACTCTCAAGCCTCTAGTGTTTACCATTACCCAGCATTACCTTTGCCACATCACTTCCACTATGCGCAACCTTGGTCCTCTCCATGCAATCTCTGCAAGGTGTATAGAACGCACTAATGGTTTGTATAAGAAAATGATCCGTTCCATGTCAGCACCAGGAACCAACGCCAGCAACATTGTGAAGAGAATCGCCACCTTCTGCTTCTTGGAGAGGGTTCATCCACAACTACAGGAAACTGTAGCGTATGATGAGCTCTCATATCTTGCTGCAAGACTAGGTTCAACTGAACCTCAAATCTGGAAGCCTTACCATAAAGAAACTGACGTGCAAAACTTTCAAGGAGCCATTGGCGTTAACAGGCATACATTCCACAATCTGCTCGCTGCTTTCTGGATCAGCCAAGGCAAATTCACATCTGCAGCAACTCCCCACAGTGTCATTCTAGAACTGCATTCCCAGTTTCTTGCGTCAGGCCGTGTGTGGAAGGACAGTTGTGTTTATTCTAGCAAGCTTCATAATAACTGCCATGACTCTAGCTAATGCAATTCATTGGCATTGTATGAAATCGCCAGGATAATATAAGTTTCAGTTATATGTTATTGGATAGGCAATTTACAGGTCTGAACTTGATTGCCTTAGCAACGCTGGCTATGAGATTCATGAGATGTTCCTTGGGGAGACTCAGTTCTATGTATACCACTAGCATCAGGGAGACAGACGAATTCTTGCAGTTGTCCGTTTCTATAAGAATGTGAATCAGCAAAGCAATCACTTCCTGGTGCTTTCCAGAACCACGTCTGACAGGGGGGTCTTAAGGGTGGTTGACATTGATGGATTGACAAACACAGCTGGACTGGTGCAAAGCCTTGATTCGAATAACCACTTCTATGTCGTTTGGCCTTATGGCAAGATGAACCAGATGGTCAAGTTTGGAAACCCTGCTTCTTTAGGGTAGTCACTTTTTTTTTCTTCCATATTCTTATATTTTTTGCTCTCTTCCCCCCTCTTGGGTCTCTTGTTTTGTTTCTCCTTGTTTACTTTTTTTATTTGCTGTCCTTTTCCTAACCCCCAAAAATTTCCATTTCTCTTTTTTGTTTTTCTTCACTGTATAGAATTTATAGATTAGACATTGCTTGAACATCTTTGTTTCATAAAACTTACTTCTGACAAAACTGCCCGTTATCGTTTTAAGTCCTAGTAATCAGTACGTTTGCTTTAACTACAGTTTGTCAACGTTATCATTTTGGAGAATCTTATGCAGCACTGGTATACACGGCATGCCAAAGTCAACTATAGTCATCAGCTTATCAGTTATCTTCTGCAAAGGGTTACTACCAGTAGCTAGCCGCTGACGTTGAGAGTATATGGTACCCGTAAGAGCAGAAGTGAGCCAAGTTTAGTTTTTGCGCATGTTGAATCCAGATCAAAAAGGAAAAGAGTGATGCTTTCAACTAATTGAGTTGTCGCCTGTCATATGAATATGCGGTCTTCTGAATGACTTTGCAAACATTACTAAGGATCCCTAATATCAGTGGAGTTCTACTACTTTAAGTGATCACTTCTATATTTTCAGTGAACTTTCACTACTTTAAGTGAACCTTTCTTTACTTTCAGTGGAGTTCCACTACTTTAAGTGAGCGCTTCCCTATTTTCAATGAACTTTCACTACTTTTAGTGGACCTTCCCTATTTTCAGTGAATCTTCCCTACTTTAAGTGAACCTTTCCTTATTTTCAGTGAACTTTCACTACTTTAAGTGAACCTTTCCCTATTTTCAGTGAACTTTCACTACTTTAAGTGAACCTTTCCCTACTTTCAGTGGACTTTCACTGTTTTCAGTGGACTTTCACTACTTTCAGTAGACTTTCCCTACTTTAAGTGAATCCTGTTACTGTAATGTTGAATGAAATAAAGAGATCTAACAGTCTCAAAGAATTCTATCCATCCCTTTTTCTATTTACATATAACACAAGGGGTCAGTAGGATCAAAGTCCTTAATAATAGTGACTTTAACTTTTTCCAGTAGCTCCAACACTGTTGGAGCATACTGAGCATAGACCAAAAGACCAATGACTTTATAGGTTAGAAATGATATGTCAAGGATGTATGCTGATTCAAGTCCCAATTTGCACAAATGGTATCAGACTTCTGGCTAGTCTATACATTTGGCGCACGGAATATAGATATAATTAAATCCTTGCAGGCCTGATAGGACTTAGAAACTATGAGCTGCTGCAGCTTGTTTTTATTCAGAGATTAATAGATAGATAAGATGGTGGCATTTTGCAACTGTGGCCTATGTAGAAGATTTGCTACTATTGGGGACAGTTGAAGAAGAAGAAGAAAAGGAGGAAGCATCTGCAGAAGAGAAAGTAGAGGCTATATTTTGAGATACAGCATTAAGATAGGCTTTGAGAGATGCAATTTCTTCATAAAGTTACTAGTTTTGAGTGACCAATTCTTAGAACTTAGTCAGTTGTTTCTCTTATGAGAAAACACAGGCAACTAAGGCAGCAATTTGAATTGCATGTTCTGAAGAGCAGTAGTAAAATCAAACGGCATAATTTCTAAAAAAAGGCGCCTGTTGAAATTGAATATCAAAGGGGGGGTGCACCTGGGAAGAAAAATTTAGGGCGGGGGTTGAAAAAGAGGGAGGAGAAGGGGAGTCTAAAGAAAAAATCCTTTTTCTTTCTGACAAAATTTTTTTTAAACGTTCAGAAAATTGATATAAAAATAGGAAAAAGTTTAAGCTAACATGCACTGAAATTAAGATATAGTAAAGTGGAAATCGAGGAGAACAATATATCAAAAAATAAAGGATAGATAAAATACTTTTTTTAAAGATAAAAGGAATACTTCTTTTATAAAGTCAAAAAAAGTGATAAAAAAGTGAAATGACATATGCAGTGCTTTATCTTATGATAGAAGGGTACAAAATAAAGAGAATACAAATATATATAGGAAGGGAAAGGGTGTATAATAAATATAACACTTAGAAGAAAAGAATACAATATAATTGCAATTAATAAAAGAGGAAGAGTATAATAAAATAATCTTAACTATAAGAAGAGTATTAAAGAATTTTAAAAGAGAATAATAAAATAAAGATGATTAAAAGAAGGAAATACAATAATAGAAGGGTACCAAAAAAAAGACTTTAGTGAAATATATAATAAACTTCTATTAATTATATGCTTTAATGATCCTCAGCAATCCAATAACAACAATATAACTTAACTAAAATAAATTTTAGAGTATAAACAAAGCTTGAGGCACAAAAAGGGTTTTTTGGATATTGCTCCCCCCATATCTTTTTATTCCCTTTGTTCTTATTTTTTATTTATAGAAAACTTCTACTAAACTTCATACTAGTAAGACAAGATCTTTAGAAAAGGAAACTAATAAAAAAATGAATAAAATAGAAAATAGCAATAATGAATAAAAGAAAATAATTATAAATTATACTATTTTGACTTAAAAGACAATTGTGTATATGTTAGGATAGAACAATAAAATGCAGAGATGATAGCATTGTATAATACCAGTTTTATCCAGGTCAAGGTCAAGTAATAGGTTCATCATTTATGAAAGTTGTGCACCATTGGAGTCTGTTGTGTGTCTATCTTTTGGTTTGTAAAGGTAGTATACCTCAAAAGATGTGGTGTACCAACAAACTGCCAGACATTGTGTCCCAGCCAAATACGTTGTGCATAAATTCCACCCCAAGTGTCGTGTACCTCCAAGAACGTGGTGCACATAACCGAAGAGACAGGAAAAAGACCAAGACTTTCTATAGAATTGAGTATATGCAAGCACTTCATTTTCATTTTTTTTTACTTCCTTGGGACGGCCGGAAACAATCGCCATGCACCGTGTCAGAATGTCATGAGCGAAAGCATAAAACGCCAATCAGAAATAAGGACATAAAAGAAGAAATAGCACTTTATGCCAAATAGCAAAGTAACTTGCCAAAAAGGCTATGTCAACTACAAGAGTCACATGATGGATAGACTTTCTTAGTACCTTCCTTTTCTGGCCTTATCCATTGATCAATAATAATACCTAAATCAGAATAATCAGCTTAGTAAAAAGATATTAATTGTATATTATAGCAAGTTTTAGAAAACTATATAAACTCTTTATTTAGATTAAATAAAGAAAAGTTATCTTATAATATATTTTTATTATTTTATATCAAAAACAAAATAACCTATATACTTTATCCACTAACATAATTGGTAGCTGATATGGCTAACTTCCTTATTATGATATCTTTTATTTTATTTATATTTTATTTTTGTCTCTTGTAACAGTGCGTCTGAATACTTTTTATTATTATTCTTTGATAACAGTGCATCTGAATATTTTTTTATTATTCTTTAACAATAGTGTGTTCAAATATTTTTTTATTTTTTTTGATTATGATGCATCTGATTATTTGTTCTACCAAAGTTTATTGTCTATCTTTATCTTNTATATATATTGAAAGATGAATGTGGTGATCTAATGCCTAAGGCATACCCTCCATCAGCACTCAAACTTGTGTCCCAGGAAGAGCTAGTACCTGAGGATGAAATTTTTAAAGTGGAAGCTATCATAGCCTACAAAGAAATGGCCAAAGGCCAATACTTATACAAAGTAAGATGGAGAGGCTATAAGCCAGAAGATGATACTTGGGAACCAGCAACAAATTTTCAGGATCCTAGATTGGTTACCCAATATTGGGATAAAATCAAACAAAAGCCAGACATACCTGTAAACAATGAACGTAATTCTAAATGGAAAAGCAAATCACAACAAAGAGCTTAAAACAAACGTTCACGAAATTGAAATACAATAACCCCATAACATATATATACAAAACAAAGCATGCATGTATAACAGTGTAAAGACACTTTAAAACAATAACTTCAGGTGGCTAAGAGCCTGGTAGGGGGTAATGTTGTATCTGTAAGTGATCAACAAAGATATTAAATGAAGCTCAGTCACATTCGGTGCTCTAAATCCAATTTTACTAGTTGAGACATATAAAAGGGAGCAACTTATACTCTAAATAAAGGATATACCAAAGTCTCACAGTATTTTACTGTTCCCTTTTTCTCTGGCAATCCATACGCATATTTTCTCGACTTCTACTCAAATATTTCAACAACAATGCCACTCTCAAGCCTCTAGTGTTTACCATTACCCAGCATTACCTTTGCCACATCACTTCCACTATGCGCAACCTTGGTCCTCTCCATGCAATCTCTGCAAGGTGTATAGAACGCACTAATGGTTTGTATAAGAAAATGATCCGTTCCATGTCAGCACCAGGAACCAACGCCAGCAACATTGTGAAGAGAATCGCCACCTTCTGCTTCTTGGAGAGGGTTCATCCACAACTACAGGAAACTGTAGCGTATGATGAGCTCTCATATCTTGCTGCAAGACTAGGTTCAACTGAACCTCAAATCTGGAAGCCTTACCATAAAGAAACTGACGTGCAAAACTTTCAAGGAGCCATTGGCGTTAACAGGCATACATTCCACAATCTGCTCGCTGCTTTCTGGATCAGCCAAGGCAAATTCACATCTGCAGCAACTCCCCACAGTGTCATTCTAGAACTGCATTCCCAGTTTCTTGCGTCAGGCCGTGTGTGGAAGGACAGTTGTGTTTATTCTAGCAAGCTTCATAATAACTGCCATGACTCTAGCTAATGCAATTCATTGGCATTGTATGAAATCGCCAGGATAATATAAGTTTCAGTTATATGTTATTGGATAGGCAATTTACAGGTCTGAACTTGATTGCCTTAGCAACGCTGGCTATGAGATTCATGAGATGTTCCTTGGGGAGACTCAGTTCTATGTATACCACTAGCATCAGGGAGACAGACGAATTCTTGCAGTTGTCCGTTTCTATAAGAATGTGAATCAGCAAAGCAATCACTTCCTGGTGCTTTCCAGAACCACGTCTGACAGGGGGGTCTTAAGGGTGGTTGACATTGATGGATTGACAAACACAGCTGGACTGGTGCAAAGCCTTGATTCGAATAACCACTTCTATGTCGTTTGGCCTTATGGCAAGATGAACCAGATGGTCAAGTTTGGAAACCCTGCTTCTTTAGGGTAGTCACTTTTTTTTTCTTCCATATTCTTATATTTTTTGCTCTCTTCCCCCCTCTTGGGTCTCTTGTTTTGTTTCTCCTTGTTTACTTTTTTTATTTGCTGTCCTTTTCCTAACCCCCAAAAATTTCCATTTCTCTTTTTTGTTTTTCTTCACTGTATAGAATTTATAGATTAGACATTGCTTGAACATCTTTGTTTCATAAAACTTACTTCTGACAAAACTGCCCGTTATCGTTTTAAGTCCTAGTAATCAGTACGTTTGCTTTAACTACAGTTTGTCAACGTTATCATTTTGGAGAATCTTATGCAGCACTGGTATACACGGCATGCCAAAGTCAACTATAGTCATCAGCTTATCAGTTATCTTCTGCAAAGGGTTACTACCAGTAGCTAGCCGCTGACGTTGAGAGTATATGGTACCCGTAAGAGCAGAAGTGAGCCAAGTTTAGTTTTTGCGCATGTTGAATCCAGATCAAAAAGGAAAAGAGTGATGCTTTCAACTAATTGAGTTGTCGCCTGTCATATGAATATGCGGTCTTCTGAATGACTTTGCAAACATTACTAAGGATCCCTAATATCAGTGGAGTTCTACTACTTTAAGTGATCACTTCTATATTTTCAGTGAACTTTCACTACTTTAAGTGAACCTTTCTTTACTTTCAGTGGAGTTCCACTACTTTAAGTGAGCGCTTCCCTATTTTCAATGAACTTTCACTACTTTTAGTGGACCTTCCCTATTTTCAGTGAATCTTCCCTACTTTAAGTGAACCTTTCCTTATTTTCAGTGAACTTTCACTACTTTAAGTGAACCTTTCCCTATTTTCAGTGAACTTTCACTACTTTAAGTGAACCTTTCCCTACTTTCAGTGGACTTTCACTGTTTTCAGTGGACTTTCACTACTTTCAGTAGACTTTCCCTACTTTAAGTGAATCCTGTTACTGTAATGTTGAATGAAATAAAGAGATCTAACAGTCTCAAAGAATTCTATCCATCCCTTTTTCTATTTACATATAACACAAGGGGTCAGTAGGATCAAAGTCCTTAATAATAGTGACTTTAACTTTTTCCAGTAGCTCCAACACTGTTGGAGCATACTGAGCATAGACCAAAAGACCAATGACTTTATAGGTTAGAAATGATATGTCAAGGATGTATGCTGATTCAAGTCCCAATTTGCACAAATGGTATCAGACTTCTGGCTAGTCTATACATTTGGCGCACGGAATATAGATATAATTAAATCCTTGCAGGCCTGATAGGACTTAGAAACTATGAGCTGCTGCAGCTTGTTTTTATTCAGAGATTAATAGATAGATAAGATGGTGGCATTTTGCAACTGTGGCCTATGTAGAAGATTTGCTACTATTGGGGACAGTTGAAGAAGAAGAAGAAAAGGAGGAAGCATCTGCAGAAGAGAAAGTAGAGGCTATATTTTGAGATACAGCATTAAGATAGGCTTTGAGAGATGCAATTTCTTCATAAAGTTACTAGTTTTGAGTGACCAATTCTTAGAACTTAGTCAGTTGTTTCTCTTATGAGAAAACACAGGCAACTAAGGCAGCAATTTGAATTGCATGTTCTGAAGAGCAGTAGTAAAATCAAACGGCATAATTTCTAAAAAAAGGCGCCTGTTGAAATTGAATATCAAAGGGGGGGTGCACCTGGGAAGAAAAATTTAGGGCGGGGGTTGAAAAAGAGGGAGGAGAAGGGGAGTCTAAAGAAAAAATCCTTTTTCTTTCTGACAAAATTTTTTTTAAACGTTCAGAAAATTGATATAAAAATAGGAAAAAGTTTAAGCTAACATGCACTGAAATTAAGATATAGTAAAGTGGAAATCGAGGAGAACAATATATCAAAAAATAAAGGATAGATAAAATACTTTTTTTAAAGATAAAAGGAATACTTCTTTTATAAAGTCAAAAAAAGTGATAAAAAAGTGAAATGACATATGCAGTGCTTTATCTTATGATAGAAGGGTACAAAATAAAGAGAATACAAATATATATAGGAAGGGAAAGGGTGTATAATAAATATAACACTTAGAAGAAAAGAATACAATATAATTGCAATTAATAAAAGAGGAAGAGTATAATAAAATAATCTTAACTATAAGAAGAGTATTAAAGAATTTTAAAAGAGAATAATAAAATAAAGATGATTAAAAGAAGGAAATACAATAATAGAAGGGTACCAAAAAAAAGACTTTAGTGAAATATATAATAAACTTCTATTAATTATATGCTTTAATGATCCTCAGCAATCCAATAACAACAATATAACTTAACTAAAATAAATTTTAGAGTATAAACAAAGCTTGAGGCACAAAAAGGGTTTTTTGGATATTGCTCCCCCCATATCTTTTTATTCCCTTTGTTCTTATTTTTTATTTATAGAAAACTTCTACTAAACTTCATACTAGTAAGACAAGATCTTTAGAAAAGGAAACTAATAAAAAAATGAATAAAATAGAAAATAGCAATAATGAATAAAAGAAAATAATTATAAATTATACTATTTTGACTTAAAAGACAATTGTGTATATGTTAGGATAGAACAATAAAATGCAGAGATGATAGCATTGTATAATACCAGTTTTATCCAGGTCAAGGTCAAGTAATAGGTTCATCATTTATGAAAGTTGTGCACCATTGGAGTCTGTTGTGTGTCTATCTTTTGGTTTGTAAAGGTAGTATACCTCAAAAGATGTGGTGTACCAACAAACTGCCAGACATTGTGTCCCAGCCAAATACGTTGTGCATAAATTCCACCCCAAGTGTCGTGTACCTCCAAGAACGTGGTGCACATAACCGAAGAGACAGGAAAAAGACCAAGACTTTCTATAGAATTGAGTATATGCAAGCACTTCATTTTCATTTTTTTTTACTTCCTTGGGACGGCCGGAAACAATCGCCATGCACCGTGTCAGAATGTCATGAGCGAAAGCATAAAACGCCAATCAGAAATAAGGACATAAAAGAAGAAATAGCACTTTATGCCAAATAGCAAAGTAACTTGCCAAAAAGGCTATGTCAACTACAAGAGTCACATGATGGATAGACTTTCTTAGTACCTTCCTTTTCTGGCCTTATCCATTGATCAATAATAATACCTAAATCAGAATAATCAGCTTAGTAAAAAGATATTAATTGTATATTATAGCAAGTTTTAGAAAACTATATAAACTCTTTATTTAGATTAAATAAAGAAAAGTTATCTTATAATATATTTTTATTATTTTATATCAAAAACAAAATAACCTATATACTTTATCCACTAACATAATTGGTAGCTGATATGGCTAACTTCCTTATTATGATATCTTTTATTTTATTTATATTTTATTTTTGTCTCTTGTAACAGTGCGTCTGAATACTTTTTATTATTATTCTTTGATAACAGTGCATCTGAATATTTTTTTATTATTCTTTAACAATAGTGTGTTCAAATATTTTTTTATTTTTTTTGATTATGATGCATCTGATTATTTGTTCTACCAAAGTTTATTGTCTATCTTTATCTTACCATAAATGAAGATATGAATATAGTGTTTTCTACTATATATTTCATTACAACTAGGTTTACTATTCTAAAAATTTAAATTCTTAAGTTACTTACCTACTTTAGTAAAAGAGTAATAAGTATGATCAATACTTGGATTAATATTTTTGAACATTATCATCAAACCTGTAGATAAACTAAAACTTATCTTGTCCATATAGCCACACTCTATCTTTAAGGCATTATATATACCTGGCTAATAAACCTTGAACAAGAACTGGGTCCTCATTCTTTAACATGGAATCATCTTAAGACCTCTCTCCTGAACTACTTTAGGCCAACATTGTCTATGCATAAATCACAAAACTGGTTAGCCAATCTTACCTAAACTATGACAGTCAAAAAGTATATTAATGCTTTTGTTGAACTTAGTATAGAGATTCTAGACTTGTCTAAAGCTGAAAAACTTGATCGCTTTGTCTATAGTCTGAAGCCTAGAATCCAAGAACATATCCTATCTTATGCTCCCACTTGTATAAATGATGCCTGCCAGTTTGCCATTGCAAAAAGTATGGCAATAATTACCATCAACTTTTATCTTGAGCCTATGTCAACAGCTTTCTAAGCGCCCAATCTAATGCTTATGGATTTAGACAATCTGGAGATACTATAAAAACTCTACTATCTCCAAAGACAATGTGGTACTAGGGATCTTCACAGGTCAGGTCAGGTTGGGTTGAAGGTCAACCTGTATTCAATCTGTTTATAAACAGATAACCCATATCCAACCTGTTTATATGAGGTGGGTTAACAGGTTAGGTATAGGTCAACCAATAGTATTTAAGGATATGAATATGGTTAAGCACTTTGACGTTTGTGTAATAAAAAGTACGTTGTAAAACGCAGCAATAATTTATTTGTAGCCTTGCAAAATATAGCAGAAACAAGTAAGGAAAAAAAAGGGAATTTTTTTGTAAATTAAAGTAATAATGTCATATAATAGTATGATGTTATAATGGTGCTATGGCATCTGTTAAAAGGACGGTCAAAGTAAAAGAAGTGTATTTATTTTCTGACAAAGGTTTTAAAGCAAGGCATAAGAGGGAAAGATGTCAAAGTAAAAATAAAAGCAAAGGGGACAGAATTTTTTGGGGACTGTAAAAAGCTTTCTTGTTTTATTTTTCTTCACAAAACTTTTTTCTTGGCCGTTTAATACCTTTTGCCAAGAGTTAACCAACACTAATTGCTGAAGTGATTCCTGCAATAAACGATTGCATTCAAATAGTATAAAAAACTTTGCTTGTGAAAAGCATCATTCTGATGGTGCTGATGTTGCCGGCACTGCTAGGTATCATAATGCCATTTCAGACAACTCTTTCCACTGCGTGCTATGACTTTTCTAGTACTCTAATGCTTGCATTGATTCTGCGAATGTCCCTTCTGCAATGTACTCACTCAACTGATCACTGGGCGCCTTTAGCTTGAACAATTGAATTTTCTTTTGTGGCATTTCGTTTGATAGCACATTAAGCTTTGGATGAAAAGCTTCTTCCCAAACCGCTTGCACTGCATGCTTTGATTGCACAATCTATTCTGTTGGCCATTCAATGTCACTCCACTATTGGTACTTTGTATATGGATTAAGAGCTGTTGCAATGGAGTAGACCAGTGCAGTACTTCTACTGTAATATTCCTTCAACTTGGAATGAGCAAAGTCAGCAGCAAAAGCAATAGTTGGGAATGTCTAACGAACGTAAAAGTCAGTAAGTGTTTGTGATAGTACTTTTGAACTTGTATTTCTTACTGCCATTTTTTCTTCTTTGTATTTTTCCATATAGTTGAACAACCAGTTATACACAGGTATAGTACTGTTTATCGTCAGATACAATGCACCTGAGAGTTCTAAAATAAATGTATCAAAGCCAGAAAGTAGATTCTAAACTTCTTCAACGCACTGCCAATCTTCTGAAGAAAGTCTATAAGCGGACATTTTGCTTGAGGTTTGCCAAACATCGCTATATGCTTTTTGCTGCTCATATGCTCTTTAGAGCATCATAAAGGTAGAGTTCCAGCGCATCTTGATATCCATGATCAATTCTTTGCTTGGTAGACTGTTGGCAGTACAATACCATTTGTACATTTCTCTTCTTTATGGTAAAGATCTAATCTTGATGATACCATGACGAAGACGTTGGATAATGTTACCTACAAGATAAGTTCAGTTACTATTAGTATATATTTTTGTAACAGTAATGCTTACCAACAGAATTGCTAATAGTATTCTCATTTCTATCAACAGTTTGATCACCATTCAAATCATCATTGGCCTCTGCTAGCAATCCATCTTTTATAACTGATTGTGCTGCCAAATTGATAATATGTCCAATGCAAGAGATGCGATTTTCATCTGCCTTGAAGATGCCACTTCCAACTAACATTTCCAATTCTCTTGCCATTACGATCATGCTGGATGCATTGTCTGTTGTTATGAAAAACGGTTTTGAGGTAAGATCAAATTTAGCTAACATCATCATGATTGTCTAGGTCATGTTTGATCCAGAATGAGGGCCATTGAGAGGTTCAAATCTGATAATGATTGATTGTTGCTTCCAGTTTGAATCAATCCAGTGTGCTATTATCCCAAGGAATACATCTCTAAGATCATTTGTCCAACCATCAACCGTGTATGACATGTAAGGCTAATCCTTCAGAAGATTGATTATTTGTTGCTGATACTGTTTATAGTATTTCTGGTGATCATGTTTGATAGTAGATGTACTAGGAAGTTTTAGGCTGGCAAGATCAGGAGCGCTATGAGCAAGATAAAGGAGTTCTTGCAACGTTTGATGGGAAACAGATGTGTATGGAGAGGCGGTAGATATCATATCAGCAACAAGGATTTGCTGAAACTTTTCTTTGCTGAAAATTGATTTTTGGACCGTTCTATCAGCATTGGTAAAGTACATATTGAGAGGTCCATTGAAAAGAGGAATAGAACCAGCACTAGCAGCAGGAGAATCCTTGGAAATTTTATGCTTAGATAAAAGATGTCTGATTACATTGCCAGTAGATCCATCACTGCTGGCAAACTCATGGTTACAATGACTGCCAGAACGACTAATGTAGTTGCAAACGATCTTGTTAACACCTCCAACTTTTTGCCAGGTTGCCCAATTGTTTACAAAGATCCAGCTAGTTGGAGTCCTTTGCTTCTTGTTTGGTGGGACAGATAACGAACTGTCATCAACGTTTGCTTCAATTGACATATATGATTCTTGTCTTAAAAGTTCAGTATCTGATCCAGCGTCCTCAATTTCTGTCACCATAGTGGACAACATATCCTGTATACAATTAGATATGGCTAAGAAGGTATATTACTTACATCAGTCAATTCAGAAGCTTAACGTTGAGCATTGGTCAAGCTTTCAGTGAATGAATATTGTATTGTGTTAGGTAAGAAAAAAGATAACAGAGAGATAATGCTTTTCTCATCAGTTAATGCTTTCTGATTATATAGCTTTCTACTGCAGCACTTGTATGATCTTCTTTTTTTTCCTTCTACTTCAAAACAGGAAGTTTACTACGCTATTACTATGATAGCAGCTTTACAATAGTTGTCAATTACTGCGGCAGAACACGTTCTTAGTAAGATTAGACCTTTTAGATTGATCTTCAACTTCACCAAAGTCAGCATCCCTTTTGTGGTAATTTACTGCAGTTGCTGAACATCATTACATCATGCCAACTATTGTTTCCTTACTGTGGCAGTCTTTGCAAACGTATATGCTTTGGCTTAATAGTAGAGTATTGAAGGTAAGTGTTTTATATAATGCCTGTTTTAGCTGTTCAATTGCTACAAAAATAAAATGGAGAGCTTTTTCATTTATTCTTTATTATATATAAACGAGTTTTGACATAGTAGTCAGTTTAAGCTTTATGCTTGTAATTGTGGTAGTAAGAGAAAAGAAATAAGAAAAGATGCAAACAGTAAAATACTGTGAGACTGGAATATCGCTTTATTCTTGATACCACTCTCTTATTTATACTTTTTCTACATTATCTCAGCTATCATGATGTGACTTTTAATAGTGTTGATCACTAGTCTTATTAATATGTAGCTTCTACCTAGTTTTCAGGGAAGTATTTGACATAGAATCTCCAATATAGATGATCTTATTATAGTTTAGCCATATTTAGGGTTGTTGTCCTTTTGGATACAACAGTAATGTCATGCTGCTTTGTCATTATGAAAATCTAAATCAACATGTATTTAGACATTCCACTCACTGCGGTAGAGTAGGCGTTTTACCTACATTTTACCCCTGAGTAATACATGATGTTTTACCCACTTTCCCATGGGGGGAGCAATCTTCAGTATTGTTCAGTCTCTCCTTTCCCAAAAGAGAAAAACTAGCAAATGTAAAAATATAAGCAGTATGACAGTGTATGTGTGATTCCTAGGAACTGCGTCAATATTTATATCACATGCTTTTAACATGGTTTTTTTTCTTTTTTATGGGGTTATTCGTATTTTATTTTTATTATCAGTTTTTTTTCACAAACTTTTTCCTCTGCTTTTTTTCACTCTATGGCGTTTTCAGTACTTCTTTATCAGCAAACTCACTTTCACAATGTTGATAATATATCATCTTAACAATATACATCCTTGACCTGAAAGCGTGTTCTTTACTAGTAAGCTTTTATCTTCATTTGACAGCACCTCATTCTTTTTTTTCTTTTAATAGCTGATATAATTGCAATGTTATAGGAAAGCTTGCTTCTTACTTTTAACTAAGATATTTTGATTAATTGACCTAAATGTAACTAATCTTGACTTTTTATTTGTCCTATAGAGTAGCTTTTCCTTTCTTTAAAAAATATGGAAATAGAGAAATATGACACATGTTTTAATGGTACAGATTTTTTTTTACATTGTAACTTGATTATTCATCAAGATAATCTTTTGTAGGCCTATATATAATGTTGCTGTTTGTTATTGCTATGCCATATGTTTTACTAATTATCATTTTTTAAATTCTATGCTTCTTTAGCCTTCAGTAATTAGGTAAGATTATATAGATCCAATTGTAAAGTTAGATACCTGTTTATACATTATATTATATATCTTCAATAAAATAAAAATGTTTGTTTTCTCTATATATAAGGTTAAGAAGTGTTGTTGTACATGATAAAGAAGTATATTTTATTGGCTAAAATAATGAATACAATGAAAAGAGCATCCAATCGGAAAGACTAGATAAGAATCATTAGCTCCAATAGCATATATTGTTGTAAGCAAGTTAATCCAATAAAAGAGCTTAAAGAAAAGAATATGGTCGAATAGAATTCTAATGTTAGTTGTTAAATGCATACAACTTAGTCCAATAGCATTAATGTAATTACGTCTGATACATACTGTTTTATCCAATTAATAACAGTATAAAAGGTGGGTAAAATATGGGTAAAATATGGGTAAAAGGTATGTTTCACCCACTTCTCAAAAGTTTTACCCACTGGGTAAAACGTGGATAAAATGTGAGTAAAATGTGGGTAATATTTGACGTTTTACCCAGATTTTACCCAAGGTAAAATGTCCTTTCAACTGCAGTAACTAATCTTGCAAAGGGTACTTTTTTTTTCTTTTTACTGCGGCAAGCTTGTCAAACATTTTTCTTCTCCCCAATAGACTTCTTACAAAAGACTACAATAAATCTAAACTATAAAAACAGATTGTTGCCTTTCACATTTGATTAAGAACAACATCGTCATGCTAATGATGGTTGAAATCAGATGCTTTTACTTTAACAGTGTAATGTAGCTACATTTAAACATGCATAGTTATAATGTTGAATGACAATTGTTCACTTATGCGTTCTTATCTTGACACCCAATAAATATGTCTTATAATACTGTTTAAAAGGAATGCATTTAAATGCTTTTACTGACTAAGACATTATTGAACACTTTTTTTTATGGTGACTCTACCTAGAAAAGCTAAATGGATTAAACAGATCAGGTCAGGTTACTACTTTCTTGACCCATTTATTAACTGAGTCATAAAATAGCAACCCATATCCAGTCTAAATGGATACAGATTAGGTCAGGTTGATAGGTCATAGATATATGGTGATCCCTATTCATACATATTCAGATACCACTCTAGCTTCTGATAAAGTGACATAGAGCCTCCAAACACTCATTCCAAATGATCTACTATTTGATTGGCAGCATGCTGTGGGCCGTGATATGACATTAGGATGATGGTGGGCCTTCAGTTCAGGTATATATATTTGATTGCACTTGTCATCTCCTTCAGACCCCCTTATATATCTTGTCATAATATGCTTTCCATGTCTTAGCATGAGAGTGACATACTGCCCTTTTGAATTCAACGCACGCATCCTTATATGCATGTTTTACCATCACTTGCTCCAGGTCATCATCACATGTCTGTTTTCAATGATAGTATAGATGGCGTCACTCATCAACTAGCTGTTGAAGCTCGTCATTCCAGAACCACTTCTAAGCCTGCTGGCAAGGTTGTGATATGCCAACACTCCTATCCAACACTGAGTAAATCAACTTATTGAGCCTTTTCACCAGGTTTTCCATTTATATGGCATCTAGGAAACAATGACTGTTAAGAGTATATTATATATCTGCAAGTAAGAATAACACCTACTCTTTAAAAAGATTCATATAACGTTCCTTGACTTTTGGGTTGCTTAGCCTTTGTAATTGCCATTGTCTGCAGGTAGTATTAGTAGGGGGCAGTGTAGGAAGATCAGTTGTAGGCAAAAACGAGAATTTGCACAAGTGATGATCAGACCTTAAGAGGTCTACCTCATCATGAATCACAAGTTTAGGCAAGAGGAATTGTGGTTTATTTGAAATGAAGTAGTTGATGATGCTTTGCCCATGGTCATCATTAAATATATTGACGCCATAAGCCAATTCCACATTTCAAAGCGTTAAACCATAGTCATCTAACCATGCTTCAAAATGATCTCACCTATGAGGAGTTATATATGTGTCACCTGTACATCTACTTAGTCAAGTGTTGAAGTCTCTAAGAATCAAAGTATGTTTATCTAAGAAAAGCATTGAGTACCATTGTTGTACTGTTTCAAGATCAAGTTTTGAAGGTAAGTAAAGTCTATAGAGAGTGTATTTTCCTATTCTAATAGAAAGAGTGTCAGGATTAGTGATAGGGAATTCTTTATAAGGATAAGGAAAATTAGGTCAAGTAAAGAAGGACAAACTACTATGACAATTTACTCCACTCATCATCTGTCTGTAATTGTGTATCTGCTTCTAAGGACAAAATAGAATTTTGCCCTTAGAAAAGAATGTTTCAGTAACAAGTAGAATGTCTACAGAATTTTGTGAGCATAATTCAAATAACTCAACTGGCTGACAGCCTAAACTGCGAGTATTAAACAATCCAATTGTGAGTCACTTCATAGGTCTTCATCTGCATTGTCAATTATAATCTCTTCAGAGTTATCCATGTTAAGGTCAACATCTGAAAGATTGGTGTCTATGGCAGGGTCTTAAAAGTCAGCAACTGTTAAAAGTTAGAATAGTATTTTGTTAGAGGTGGAGCTGTCATGGCGTTGTTGGATATATTGTTCCATTAGTTCTTGTAGAAGGCAGAGGTTAGTTTCAGTAGTTATTACAAAGGCTCATATAATGCTAAGACTTAAGTGTGGGAGAAGATGAAGACATGTATAAAGCATATAATCTTCATAGATTTTATAGGCTAGTTTGGTGCATTCAGTTATAGTACTGGAAGCCAATTTGGGATCACCCAAAATATCAGCATTTGTAGGGTCAAATGTGGGCTTCACTAGTACCTTATTTTGAGTTAATAAGCCAATAAGCTCATTTTTATAGTCTGTATACACTAAGAGAGCAATAGTATTACAGGCAAGAAACTAGATATCAATAATATAAGATTGTTGAATCTTAAGTACACTGAGAAACTGGTGCACTTGAGAGTAATGAAGATGATGGCAATAAGATAGATATACAAAAGTGTACATAGAGGGACCAGAAGGAGCAGTAAGGGTTTACTGAATTGTTTCTAACATCACTTTGGTTTTTTAGGCTTTTGAGGGCCTAGATTCTTTGTAGCAGTTTTTATATAACTGAGTTTTACCCCTAAAGCATGGATAGAATTAGTGGAGCTTGATCTATTATCACTTTTTTAGGTGGCAGTGATAGGAGCAGGGGGAATAGTTGTGTTTTGATTTTTTTTTCATTTTTATAATGGTTTCCTTTTTTTGTTATATTTTCTAATAGTTGACATGCTAAGAGGAGGGCTATAAACTCCTTTCATTCCTCATCCTATTTTACTTTTTCAGCTGTATATTGTTGTAGCTATTTTCACAATTTAGCAATCTCCTGATTGAGATTTACAATTAATGTAACCAAGTGTTCAGTTATTTTAGTTGTTGGTGGTAAGTTATAAGTGCCAGAGTCAATGTTAACACCTTTTATATTAGAGTTATTTGTGTTTAGTGCCAATAAATTAGGAGAAAGTATACAATTTAATCAGGTTTATTTGTTGAGATTAATATATATATCAGCTAAAATGAGTTTTATTAAATTATTAAAAGTTTGCTTCTGTTGTAGTAGGGATTTTTCAATTGTTTTCAACGTTCCTATGATGGATGCATTGATTTCCTTGATAGATAGACGTTTTGATGATGTTGTTTTGTTAGTGTTGATGGTTATTTTCAGCAATATACTATATACTTCTTTGTGTAACCATACAAATGCGGAAGAATAAGTGATGTCAAAAGAGAGATAAAGTGTTTGTTTATTACTGGGCTTAATGAGCATTGTCTATCATGAGCAAATCGCCCGTCCATTGATCTTTTGGCATAGGAATATAAAAAACCTCAAACACAAGGTAAAAAATAAAAAAACATAAAGGAGGGTAAGTGGGGCACAGACTAAGTGACACAAAGATTGGCATGATACTTTGGCCAAATGTAGCAAATGGGAAACAGTAAGTAAAAGGGGAGTGAAAGGTAAAGAAAAAGCATAGAGATAGCATAGGTACATAGTAGAAAATATAAATAAAAATAAAAAACCCACACAGAGATAAAAAACATAAAAATAAAAATTGCACAATGGAGAGACATCAAGCCTTTGGATATAAGAACCAACCGAACCAATAAGCATCATTATTGGCTTAGCAGAAGACCTGCAAAACATCTAACATGATACTTACACATTCACAACAGGCACACAACTACAAAACAGGGTCAGTAGAGCTACAAGCCATGGTGAGAAAAGAAGAGAGAGATAGAGGAGAAAGAGAATTTTTTGGTTTTTTCTTTTTTTATTTTTTTAGCAACTGACACTAGTGTTCATCAAACGCATCTACAAGGACAGATCCAGGAAGAAGTTCAGGATCAAAAGCCAAAGTAGACGTGCACTGATTGATTTCACGAAGGATAAACAATAGCTGACACCATATATTCACCAACTTTTCATCAAACCAGTGGAGAGACAGTGGAAACTCATTCAACACATGGTTAAGAATATGCACATCATCCAGGACAGGAGATGGCAGCAAATCTGACAGTGAATGAATATGAGAAGAGAGGATAGAATATCTATTCACAAAATGTGTGCAGTTAGCCCTTTTACTACCATATAAACAGGATACAGACAGAGTTGGCAGGAGCCAGGCAATATACCACTTGATTAGATGATAGTGTTCCTTAGTAGTACATGGAAGTAATAAGGTAGGATCCCATCCAGGATATAGCAGAGCCCTCCTCACCATGACAAACTCAGTGCACTGTTGATCATGGATCTGCTGGAGCCTATCCAAGATCGCACATTTGAGAGGGTCAGGTGATGGATCAGGACTACACTGAAGTTATCTACTTGCATGCCAAAGAGGATTGGTAACAAGTTTTGACCAGGTATAGAGGCTTTGGAAACCCTCTATCTATGGTATCATCACTTTCAGCAGGGTAGTACATAGGAGAGAATAAGCACATTTTATAAATTTTGCTTGCAAAATCTAAAAACGCGCATACATCATGGGTAGGCCAGCAAGTGAAGTAACCTGGACCATACCAACTGGGCTAGCAAGGTTCTACTGAAGACATATTCTCAGACAATGTCTTTGGGTATCATCCAGTGATTTTGCTATATCTGCAGTCAAGTGGCAAATTGCCACACCATACTCCATAATTAGATGAGCAAATATTTTGTAAGCACGAAGAGCTGCAGTAAAACTGAATCTATACATATGAATGCTCGAATCTCTCAACAACCGCATTGCTGTGATTGCTTTGGTATTCGATTGCCGCAGTAATAGATCACGATCTATACCACCAGAAGAAAAAGGTATACTAAGGTAACGGAAACTTTTGCAGATAGGAAGAGCCTCACCATACAGCAAGAACTCATCCTCCTGTGACGCATTAAGCACTTCACATTTGTTAGGACTCGGTGCCCCAAAAGAGAGTGGGGATGTAGCTCAAATGGTAGAGCGCTCGCTTAGCATGCGAGAGGCACCGCGATCGATGCGCGGCTTCTCCAATTAATATTTTTTTATATTATTGTCATTTTCTTTGTTGTGTTGTGTCGTTTCCTTGGATCTGAGTTTTATTCCGAATCACTGTAACGTAGTCGATCGGTCACACTTGCAGCGGATCAGGGAAACGATAAGATAAATAAAAATAAGGATCGTAAAAAAGATGATTTTATTGTTACTGATTTCTTCTCTATTTATATTTTCTTTGTGCCTGGCGGGATCGGTAAAATCATTCTGTCGTAAAACTTTTCAAAGCGCATTGATTCGATAGATGATGTTTCGCGATGATCTAATCTCAAACATTGTCTTCTTCGATTTCTTGTAACTCAATGAATGATCCGATTCGTTCGTCTTCTTCAGGGTCGGCACAAAAGGAATCCGAATTCCAGAAATCAGGTTCCGACAACGACA
>MZZL01000378.1:117348-216117 GCA_002749535.1 Apophysomyces variabilis
TGTCGTTTCCTTGGATCTGAGTTTTATTCCGAATCACTGTAACGTAGTCGATCGGTCACACTTGCAGCGGATCAGGGAAACGATAAGATAAATAAAAATAAGGATCGTAAAAAAGATGATTTTATTGTTACTGATTTCTTCTCTATTTATATTTTCTTTGTGCCTGGCGGGATCGGTAAAATCATTCTGTCGTAAAACTTTTCAAAGCGCATTGATTCGATAGATGATGTTTCACGATGATCTAATCTCAAACATTGTCTTCTTCGATTTCTTGTAACTCAATGAATGATCCGATTCGTTCGTCTTCTTCAGGGTCGGCACAAAAGGAATCCGAATTCCAGAAATCAGGTTCCGACAACGACAGTTGTATGTCATGGCAAAAATCGTTAGACCAATCACGGTTAAGGACCGGATTTGGTAATCACCTTTTACGCTCGGCCATCGTCCATAAATGACAAGAACTACAAGTCTTCTTTGGTCATTGATCTTTAATATAATACTCTCAGCTGTTTCCTTTTTGCATCTTATTACCATAGTGATTACATAATTTATCTAGAATCAAAAAGATATAAATATTGGACACATTACAAGGAATAAAGAACATCTTCCGTTTTATCTTATTTTATTGTCTTCTATTATTGTTCCATCTTTACTTGGCCATTGGATTTCTAGCTCAGACTATGGCAACAACAATTGGTAGCTGATGACAAGTTCATTTACCAACAAGACATACAGACAAAACTTTAAAGAGCATTGTGTGAAAGAGTGAGGAAATTAAGCAAGAGATTTCAAGAAGTATACAAGCTAGAAGAGATGGGTCAGCAAGACATTCTGTCTATAATACAAGCGATATTAGAGCAAATATGCACCCAACAGGAAGAAATAAAAGCCTTACAAGAAGAAACTACCATTACCCAAAGATTGACCAGATTACTACTTCAAATTGTCAAGCCAGTACAACCAGAAGTATTCCGGGATGAGAGAGCACCAGCCGCAATTGAGGCTTGGTTACACACACTTGACAAATATGGAGACTTGACCAGGCTGAGTGATGAGCAACGAATTCTATTCGCCTCAACTCTGCTCTGAAACGCCGCAGCCACATGGTGGCGCCATTTAGAAACAACAATTGATGAGACCATGGGGCAGAACAAGGTTCCCCAAGATTGGCGCGAATTCAAAGAGGCCTTTCGAAGAGAATTCAAGCCAAGCAATTCTTCTGTATTGGCTTGCCAATGACTACAGACACTCCAACAAACAGGCACAATCCGCGACTACATTGTGGCCTTCAGGAACATTATGTTGGAATTATCTGATATGTATGAAGACGATGCCATACATCAGCTTATAAAGGGACTTCAATATCAGGCTAGATTACAAGTATTGCTAAGCTGACTAAAAACTCTGACCAAAGCATACAACGCTGCTGAAGCTTTTGAATCTGCTTACGAATGTGCTCAAGGGTTACGAGACCTTCAAGAGTGTACAATGGAAAGGAATTCCAGATATGTCGCAACTAATCAAGACTACGGAGGCCCAACGCCAATGGATCTGGATGTTATCAACATGCTATATAAGTCGAATGAGTTTGCTAAGAAACCGTTCCAAGACCAATATCAAAAAGCTCCTCATTCAGGTGGATGGCAGTCCTACAAGAAATACAATGACCACGGCTCTTCATTCCCTATGTGTTACAACTGTAGAGGACAAGGACACATTGCCAGAAACTGCTCGTCACCACCATTGTCCAGCAACTGTATCCATCATAAGAATTCTGTAGTATCAAGTGATTTAAAAGAGCAGGCGCGTTAGGATTAAAGGGAGTCTCTTCGCGCACAAACAATCAATCCCTTAACGTTATTACCACGAAAGAAACTGTCAAGGAAGGAGAGACACAAGAAACTAGTAGCCTATCTACCAACAATCAAGAGCTATGGAAAAACGAATCCGGCGAACCAGATCCATATCAAATCTCTATGGAGGAAGATCTTAGTTATCTGAACTAGCTAAACACAATAAAACACACAGATCTCCCACTGTATGATATGGTCTGCAATGGCTTAAACTGCGAAGTACTTTTGGACAGCAGAGCATCCTGCTCATATGTATCACCAAGACTGGTCCAAGGTCGTCCAAAGCGAGCGGTATCAGGTCATCAAGTTGAAACAGCTGGTGGCCACAAGTTCCAGATCACAGAAGAAGTTACCTTGTTGCTAAACGCAGGTGGCTATGCACATGAAATAACAGCGTTTGTCTTTGACACCAAGTTCAATTTGATTTTGGGGTGTGATTGGATCAAAAGAATCAAACCAATGCCAGATTGGGATCAGGATACTTGGAAGATCAAGACTATGGATAAGGTTTATACCATTTAACTGAAACATGATCACGAAGTTCTGGATTTGGCCTATCTCATATCACACTGTCAAGTCCAAAGGCTTCAAAGACAAAAGGAAACAGAGAACATGTTTCTCTGCTATGTCAAGTCCAACACACCAGAAATCAGCAAGCCCTTAGATTCCCGTTTTCCTTCACTGGTGGAAGAGTTCAAGGATGTTTTTCAAGATGCATTGTCTGGATTACCTCCAGAGTGAGAAGTGACACATGTAATTGACACTGGCAACACAATACCGATCAATTGTACACCTTATAAGATGAGCTCATTAGAACTGGATGAGCTGCACAAACAGCTAAAGGAATTACTTGATCTTCGCCTGATCCGCCTGAGTTCATCACCATGGGGAGCGCCAGTATTATTTGTACGCAAGAAGAATGGTGAGATGCGACTCTGTGTAGACTACCGAGCTATCAACCGCGTAATCAAGTGAAACTCACACCCTCTACCTCATATCAATGAATGCTTGGAGCGTCTAGGAGGAGCAAGGTTTTTTTCAAATATTGACCTCAAGAGTGGGTATCATCAAGTACAAATAAGAGAAGAAGATATACCCAAGACCGCCTTTAACACTCACTATGGTTCCTATGAATTCTTGGTCCTGCCCTTTGGTCTCACCAACGCGCCACCAACGTTTCAGAGACTAATGAATTTGGTGCTTGGTGATGCTCTCAACAAGTTTGCCCTGGTGTATCTTGATGATATTCTCATTTTTAGCAAAACAGAAGACGAGCACTATGAACATGTCTGACATGTCCTTGAACAGCTCCGGAGAAGCAAGCTGATTGCAAACATCAAGAAGTGCGAGTTCAACAAGACCAAACTGCAGTTTCTGGGTTTCCAAGTATCAGCGAAAGGTATCTGGCCATCAACAGAAAAAGTAAAAGCAATCCAAGAATGGCCCATACCTACGAACGTCCAAGAAGTTTGACAATTCATTGGCCTTGGTTCACACTACAGGCGTTTCATCCATGACTTTTCTACCATTGCATCTCCACTGATGGACCTAACAAAGGGAACAGGTACAAAGACAAGAGCTATCACATGGACGCCAGAGTGCCAAACTGCCTTTAAGAAGATCAAATCTCGAATGATCAATGCCCCAGTTCTGTTACCACCAGACCCTGAACTACTATACATAATTGAGACAGACGCTTCAGATTATGGTGTAGGCGCGGTATTACTGCAAGAAGGCCCTGATAGACTTATGCATCTGTTGGCATTTGAGTTGAAGAAACTGTCATTGGCAGAACGCAATTACCTGGCCCAAGAATGCGAATTGCTTGGCATATTACATGCTCTGAGAACGTGGCGTTGCTTCATTGAAGGACGACCATATACAATCTATATGGACCATCACCCTCTCAAGTATTTACATACACAAGTAAAACCAACTCCTTATTTGACTCACTGAATGGCTGAATTGGAAGCCTATGACCCTGATATACAGTATAAACCTGGTCATGAAAATCATATACCCAATGTATTGTCAAGACGCGATGGACCATCCTGTGAAGCTAATAAATTACCTATTGAACCTGATTATCTCTATGCTGTCAAGGCGATCCAAGAATCTGATTGGCCGAAGTTCTATGCACTCTCTGAAGAAAAATGGCCTACTATTTACAAAGACCTCTTACATCAACATAGAGACAAGTTTGTGGTGCGCTCAGATCAAGTGTTCAGAAAGATTAAGAAAGGTGATGACATCATAGAGATTCAATTTGCTACATTTGCATGACGCGCTGAAATCATTCGACACTATCATACTAGATTTGGCCATGCAGGTAACCTCACAGTTTATGATATTGTCAAGAAAAGATGGTGGTGGCCCCATATGCGCAATGATATACAAGAATGGCTTCGCGAATGTCCTCAATGTCAATTGGCTGCTAAAGCAGATCGCAATACACATCATGCTCTGATGCAACCGCTCAGTGTTCCTCCACCTTTCTCAAGATGGCACCTTGATTTTATCAGCAAACTTCCTACTACTATCAAGGGTAATCGGTGGATTTTGGTTGCTGTTAATTATGCAACAAACTGGACTGCTGCTCATGCTCTCCCAGACGCCACTGGTCAAGCTGTGGCCAATTTCATTTATGAGGAAATTGTTATGCGCTTTGGTTGCCTTGCTGAAATGGTAACAGATAGAGGACCAAATTTTATATCCAAAGTCTTGAACATGTACCTGGGCCGCATCAAGATTTATCACCAGTTTACCTCTGCTTTTCACCCATGATCAAATGGAAAATATGAGTGTACCAATGGTATTCTCAAACAGATGCTCCAAAAATATGTCAATGGTGCCATTTCCCATTGGGACGAATACCTTGATACTGCCCTTTTTGCATGTCATATTTGCAAACATAGAACAACCAGATTCAGCCCTTTCTACATGATTTATGGTCAAGAACCAGTTCTCCCCAGTGATTCTTTGCGCCCTTTCCTCACAGTTGAAACTTATGAAGACTCTGAAGTTCTTATCAATGCTTGTAAACCTGCTCTACTACGCCTACAGGAAGCTCGAATTGCTGCCACAACCAAGTTGGAAGAAAATGCTAAGAGAGACAAGGCTATATGGGATGCTACAATGAAACACCAAGTTTTCAAGGTCGGTGACCACGTTCTCATACGCCATGAAAACAAATTTGGACTGGAATTCAACTGGCGAGGGCCCTACAAAATAACAGCTGTGAATCCTGCTATCAATATCTACCAACTTGAAGACCTTTAAGGAAGAAAATACTCGTCCTGGGTACACACTGACCGCCTACGACCAATCTATATCACTGGCCCAATTTCTGAAACCTGGTATGATCCTGCCACTGCCCGCACTGCTGATTGTGCCAATACCGCTGCCGCTGCTTCTTTTTCTTTGTTGCTCGAGGATGACCAACAGTCTTAGGGGGAGTATTGTCATGGCAAAAATGGTTAGACCAATCATGATTAAGGACCAGATTTGGTAATTACCTTTTACGCTTGGCCATCATCTATAAATGACAAGAACTACAAGTCTTCTTTGATCATTGATCTTTAATATAATACTCTCAGCTGTTTCCCTTTTGCATCTTATTACCATAGTGATTACATAATTTATCCAGAATCAAAAAGATATAAATATTGGGCACATTACAAAGAATAAAGAACATCTTCTGTTTTATCTTATTTTATTGTCTTCTACTATTGTTCTGTCTTTACCTGGCCATTAGATTTCCAGCTCAGACTATGGTGTCGTAGCACTTTTCCGCTGTGTCACCTTTTTGCCTCTTTTGGAGTACGTTAGTACTACCTTTCTTCACTGTGCGTCAAATGCTCTCAGTGTGAGTCATGACAAGTATCATTATGCAAGAACAGAAGTCTTTATAACTCACCAATAGTCAGCTCTTAGAAAATAACATAGTATATATATCTTAGAAGTAGAAGCAAAATAAAGATCATCATCCGTCTATTTTATTATCTTGCAAATCTTCTATCATTGTTCCCATTATTACCTGGCCATTGGTATTCCAGCTCAGCGTATGACGACGACATTTGGTAGCTGATGTCAAGCAATTTTTCCATTAAGCAACAGAAACAGTTTGTAATCTAAGAATTTGTCCTTCAAAGTTTACCAGAAGAGTATCGTGCGTTATACAAGTCAAACGTCAAGCAGATTGAAATACCAGAAGAAAGTTGAAAGCAATTTTCAGAAACAAACCTAAGAGCACTAGAAGAAAAAGCAAGAAGATTAAGTCAGCAATTCCAAGAATTATATAAGAAGAAAAATATGGACCAACAAGTAATAATGGCTATGATGCACTCTATGCTGGAGCAGATCAAGGCACAACAAGAAGAAATCAAGGCCCTGAGAGAAGAATCCAAGTTGAACAACAGTAATGGTACAAGTTTACCATGAATGGTCAAGCTGGTACAGCCAGATGTCTTCCAGGGTGAACGAGTGTCAGCCACTATCAAGGCGTGGTTGCATATGGTGGAAAAATACGACGATTTCAACGGCCTTAATGATGAACAACGAGTCCTATATGCATCCATGCTCCTCAGAGATGCAGCGGCGACCTGGTGGCAGTATCTGGAATCAAATGTGAATGAGATCACTGGGTTACCACTTGTCCCAAAAACATGGCCAAATTTCAAGGAAATGTTCAGAAGAAGAGTTCAAGCCTAGCAATGCCACTCAGCTGGCTCAACAACGTCTCCAGAACTTGCAACAAATGGGCACTATTCATGACTACATCATTGCCTTTCAGGATATTATATTGGACCTGCCTGACATGTTCAATGAAGATGTGGCCCATCAATTTGTCCGAGGTCTCAAGTACAATGCACATTTACAAGTGTTACTGAGTCAACCTAAGACACTTATAGAAGCATACAATGCAGTGGAGGCTTTTGAGTCTGCTTGGGATTTAGCTCAAGGAATAGAAGGGCCAATGAATCATTCTGTGGATGGAAGAGCAGCGTACTATTCAGCTCAACAAACTGGACCAACACCTATGGAACTCGATGCGATCTGGACACACCAGCAACCATACTGCAATAACAATGGTCACTGTCAAGGCTATTTTAACAAAAATCAGAAAAGCTTTGGTTGGCAACAAACAAGGAAGTTCTTGGACCAGAACGTGACGTCTTTCACTTGCTACAATTGCAGGGGAAAAGGACACATTGCGCGCAACTGCTCATCACCATTGATGACAAGTCATGCACCCAGTATCAGAAACAAGAATCAGAATCAAGAGGATGATTTAAAAGAGCAAGCGCGTTGGGATTAGAGGGAGTTCCTTCGCGCTTGAAACAACAATCTCTCAACGTCATCACCACAGAAGATAGCAAGGATCCACCGCTCATTGAACTGGAGGAAGATGAAGAAAATCTAAATCTGACAAGTAACCAAACGGATGTGGAAGGCGATGTTAGATACATTCAAAGTTTAAATGCAATAAACAATACTGATTTGCCCCTGTACAACATGGTCTGTAATGGTGTCAATTGCAAAGTATTATTGGACAGCAGAGCATCTGGCACATATGTGTTATCGCACATTGTCAAGAACCTTCCTACCAAAGCAGTCTTCAGTCGACAAGTAGAAACAGCTGGAGGACACAAATTCAATATCATGAAGCAGGTAACCTTGTGTTTGAATGTGGGAGGATATATCCACGATGTACCTGCATATGTCTTGGACACCAAGTTCAATCTTATCCTTGGTCATGATTGGATTAAACGCACAAAACCTATGCCTGACTGGGACTGGGACACTTGGAAAATCAAGGTAGTTGATCATGAATACATGATCAAACCAAAATACGAACGACAAGACCCTGAACTGGCATATCTGATATTCTATTGTCAAGTGCAACATATAGAATGAAATAAGGATATTGAAGCTATGTTCCTCAGTTATATCCAACCAGATCTGAAGGATAAACAGGGTCCTGTATCTATCAGAGTTCAAGAACTAGTCAAGGATTTCCTGGAGGTTTTTCAAGATAAATTACCTGGGTTACTGCTATTATGAGAGGTAGCATATGTAATTAATACTGGTGACGCTAACCCTATCAATTGACCACCTTACAAGATGAGTCCCTTGGAACTTGATGAGTTACAAAAGCAGCTCAAGGAGTTGTTGAATCTACATCTTATCTGACCCAGCTCATCACTATGGGGAGCGCCAGTGCTGTTCGTTTGAAAAAAAGATGGATCCATGCGTATGTGCATAGACTACTGTGCCATTAACAGAGTCACGCAATGAAACTTGCATCCTCTACCTAGGATCGATGAATGCCTTGAACGTCTCGGTGGTGCCAAGTACTTTTCAAGTATCAACTTAAAGAGCGGGTATCATCAGGTTCGGATTCGTGAAGAAGACATACCAAAAATGGCTTTCAACACACGCTACGAGTCATATAAGTTTTTGGTTCTTCCTTTTAGTCTCACCAACGCGCCTCCCACGTTCCAAAAGCTCATGAACTCAGTGTTGGGGGAGTGCTTAGACAAGTTTGCACTGGTTTATCTGGACGATATCCTTATATACAGCAAGACTGAAGAAGAACATCAAGAACATGTTCAACACATGCTAGATGCCCTTCATAAGGCTCAGTTGGTGGCAAATCTTAAGAAGTGCGAATTTTACAAGACTGAATTACAGTTCGTGGGATTCCAGGTTTCAGCTAAAGGCATTCTACCTTCTGCAGAAAAAGTCAAGGCTATTCAGGACTGGCCAATCCCTCATAATGTGCAAGAAGTTTGGTAGTTCATTGGTTTGGGTTCACACTACAGACGTTTTATACAAGATTTCTTCTCACTCGCATCTCCTCTTATGAACTTAATGAAAGGTACTGGTGCCAAGAAATGCGAGATAACCTGGACTGCAGAGTGTCAAGCTGCATTTGAAGAAATCAAATCTCGAATGGTGAACGCCCCTGTCCTACTGCCACCCAATCCTGATCTACTGTATGTGATTGAGACTGATGCATCAGATTATAGTGTCGGTGTGGTGCTACTGCAGGAAGGTGAAGATGGCTTAATGCATCCATTGGCTTTTGAATCAAAGAAGTTATCGACGGCTAAAAGGAATTATCCAGCCCAGGAATGGGAGCTACTTGGTATCTTGCATGCTTTACGGACTTGGCGCTGTTTTGTCAAGGGACGGTCATATATCATATACACAGATCATAACCCATTACGTTACTTCCGAACACAAACAAAACCTACGCCTCATTTGACATGGTGGATGGCAGAACTAGAATTGTTCAATCCTGACATTCAGTATAAGCCTGGACGTGACAACCACATCCCAGATGTGCTTTCTTGATGAGATGGTCCCGATTGCAACCCAGATGAAGTTTCTATGGAGCCTGATTACCTCTATGCAGTGAAGTCAATCCAAGATTCAGATTGGCCTAAGTTTTATGTGCATGCAGATGAAGACTGGCCGGCTATATACAAGGACCTCTTAATCCAACATCGTGATAAGTTTGTAATCTGTGGTGGTCAAGTGTTCTGCAAAGTCAAGTTTGGTGATACTGTTCAGGAAATCTGATTTGCACTGTTCGCTTGTCATGCAGAAATTGTACGGCATTATCATACAGGGTTTGGCCATGCTGGTAACTTGACGGTCTACAATGTGATCAAGAAGCGTTGGTGGTGGCCCAACATGAAAAGTGATATCCAAGATTGGCTTCGAGATTGTCCACAGTGTCAATTAGTAGCACCAGCTGACTGCAGTACTCATCATGCCCCAATGAAGCCTTTGGATGTCCCTCCAGTGTTCTCACGTTGGCACCTTGATTTTATTAGAGAGCTACCCACCACCAAAAATGGAAACTGATGGATCCTCGTTGCTGTAGACTACACCATCAACTGGACTATTGCCTGTACCATTCTGGATGCTACTGGTCAAGCCATTGCTGACTTTATCTTTGAAGAAATCATATTGCAGTTTGGATGTCCTGCAGAGCTAGTTACCGATCGCAGACCCAACTTTATATCTAAGATCCTAAAAATGTACCTCAGTTATATCAAGATCCATCATCAATTTACATTGGCTTTCCACCCTACGTCAAACAGTAAATGTGAATGCACCAACAGAATCCTCAAATAAATGCTACGAAAATATGTTAATGGCGCAATTTCTCAATGGGATGAATATCTGGACAAATCTGTTTTTGCATGTCGAATTTGCAAGCATCGTACAATGGGCCTTAGTCCTTTCTACTTGGTATATGGCACAGAGCCTTCCTTACCTGGCGATATCCTTTGACCATTCGTCCATATTGATGCCCCTGATGATCTGGAAATCCCTGTCAATGCCTGCAAAACTGATATCATTCAACTCTGAGAAGCCTGAGAAATTGCTGCTGAATGCTTACATCAAAACGCGCAAAAAGACAAGACCATATGGGACTCCATTATGTGATATCAAGTTTTCCAGATTGGTGACCATGTACTCATGTGACATGAAAACAAGCTTAGTCTCAAGTACAATTGGAAAGGACCTTATGTTATCATTGACGCCAACTATGACACTGATATCTACAAGCTCAACGATCTTGAGGGCAAGACCTACTCGTCCTAGGTGCACACTGACTGATTGCGACCTATCCATTCTGACAACTCTCCCTCTGACCCATGGTACAATCCTATGGCTTCTCATACTGCTGATCACCAACACATACAAGATGCACAGCTTTCTTTATTGTTCAAGGATGAACAACATTCTTAGGGGGGAATAATGTCGTAGCACTTTTCCGCTGTGTCACCTTTTTGCCTCTTTTGGAGTATGTTAGTACTACCTTTCTTCACCATGCGTCAAATGCTCTCAGTGTGAGTCATGACAAGTATCGTTACACAAGAACAGAAGTCTTCATAACTCACTAATGGTCAGCTCTTAGAAAATAACATAGTATATATATCTTAGAAGTAGAAGCAAAATAAAGATCATCATCTGTCTATTTTATTATCTTGCAAATCTTCTATCATTGTTCCCGTTATTACCTGGCCATTGGTATTCCAGCTCAGCGTATGACGATGACAATGGTGTCATACTTCTTTTTGGCTGATCCAATCAATGGCCACGAAGTGTAGTTGAATAGCAAGAGATATAACAAACAAAGAAATGAAGAATAAAATGAATGATGATCTTTATTGCTTTTTGCGTCTATGATATTTATACTGAATTATTTCTATAACTTGATCGACAATGAGTTATGAAGGATTATGTTCTTGAGTAACCATAGTCATTCATGACTCACATTGAGAGCAATTGACGCACCATAGTGGAAGGTAGCATTGACGCGCTCCAAATCAGGCAAAAAGGTAGCACAAGGAAAACTGCTACGACAATGGCGATGACAAATATGACATGTCGTGTCTGCAAAATTGTAGTGACACAAACATTTTGGTCAGGTCAGCCTTGGTCCAAAAACGGCAAACGTCTAACGCATCAGTCTTTATCACAAAACAGCAATATCTCCAGGAAGACTATGCTCAGCGAAATTATTACATAATCTCTTGTCTGTTTATTTTACTTATTTTGAATGCTCATCCATCTCAGCATTGTTACAATTAGTTTTAGAAAAAATATAAATATCCATAGATTTGTTTAGCAATAAAGACAATCATCTGTTTATTCTCTATCTCTTTTGTTACCCTTGATCCCCAGTGGGTTTGACCTTTGCCAGGAAGAAAACCCAGATCAGGAAAAAAATACCGCGCACGACAATTGATAGCTGATGCAAGATCATATCCACAAAGAACAAATTGACAATTTAATACTGAGTACCATTGAAGCGTTCGAGAAACTAAGCATGTCAAGCCAACCCAGTATGGAAGATATGATTACCCTGATGGCCCAAGCTTTCCAGAAGGCCATGCAGATGAATGACAAGACAACAGGCGTGGTGACCAAGATGCATGCCCGCCAACCAGAAACTTACAGTAGAGAACGTAATGTGGCTGTCATCGATGGATGGTTGCGATTGGTGGAACGCTATGCTGAATTTCTGGAAGCTGATTCAGACCAGCAAATGCGTTACGCCATTACCCTTTTATGGGGAAGAGCCGACGTGTGGTGGTGCAGACTTGAGCAGTTGGAAGAAGAACCAAGAACATAGGGGTCCTTCAAGCGCCGTCTGAACAAAGAATTCCGCCTGGTCTTCACTCTTCAAATGGCTCGTGACAAGATAGCGGAGTTATGGCAAACTGGTTCGATTGAAGCGTATGTTGATAAATTCCAGAACATCCAGTTGGAGATCCCAAATATGACTGAAGAGGAGGCCATGGACCGTTTCATGCATGGGCTGAAAAAAGAAGTCAGGGTCCATGTGTTGATGCGAGAACCAGCACTGCGGTTGAAGGGTGATTCTACCACCTTTACACCACATGGTAGAATCTCTGGTTCCACCCACTTTCCACCCAGGTGGTAGAATTTCTTATATTACCACATTTTTCTCTCCACCCAAACGCTGTTACTTTAGCAGACATGCATACAAAATTAAGTTACCACAGCAAAACTAGTGCATTCACATTTCCCAGGAACTGCATAATTATTTATGTCACGCGCTTCTAACATGGTTTCTTTTTTTTTTTACAGAGTTATCCGCGTTTTCCTTTTATTCATCCTTTTCTTTTGCAAACTTTTTCCTCTATACCATTTTTTGTTTCATAGTGTTTTATCACTTCTTCATCAGAAAACTCACTTTGAAAACGTTGCTAGTATATGATCCTAATAATATGCAACCTTGATCTAAAAGCATACCCTTTGCTGGTAAGCTTTTATCTTCATTTCATAGCATCTCATTCTTTTTTTCTTTTGATAGCTAGAATGATCACTACGTTATAGAAGAGCTTGCTTCTTACTTTTAATAAGGTATTTTGATTGATTGACCTAAATGTAACTAATCTTGACTTTTTGATTATTATATAGAGTAGCTTTCGTTTCTTAACAAAATGGAAACAGAGAAAGATGACATACTTTTTAATGGTACAGATACTTTTTTACGTCGTAATTTAATTACTTGGCAAGGTAACTTTTTGTAGGCCTATACGTAATGCTGCCATTTGTTATTGCATGCTGGCTTAGGTATGCTACTGTGTGTTAGCTTTTAGTACGTTTTACTAATTGTCATTTTTAAAAGCTATGCTTCTTTAACCTTCAGTAATTAGGTAAGATAATATAAAACTAAGCATAAAGTTAGCTATTTGTTAGTACATTACGCTACATAGCTCCAAGAAAATAAAAGTGTCTGTTTTTTTCCTATATATATAGCTAAAGAAGCTTCCTTGTATATGATAAAGAAGTGTATCTTAATGGCTAAAATAATGTACACAACGAAAAGAACATCCAATCGGATAGACTAGATAAAAATCAGTAGCTCCAATAGAATGTATCGTTGTAGGCAAGTTAATCCAATAAAAAGTGCTTGAATAAAGGAATATGGTCGAATGAAACTAAAACGTTAGCCTCTAATGCATACTACTTGATCCAATAACATCAACGTAATGGTCTCTGTCATATAGCAGTTCATCCAATTGTTGAACTTGGGGGGGGGTAGAAAGGTGGTGGAAAAGGTGGTGGAAGGTACATTCCACAAACCTTTGAAGAGATTCCACCGCATGGTGGAAAAGCGGTGGAAAGGTGGTGGAAAGGTGGTGGAATCTCAGATTCCACCAAGTTTCTACAGATGGTAGAATCTTTTTTTGACCGCAGTGCAGAGACCTTGGATAAAGCCATTCATGCTGCGTTGGCATATGAGAGTGAAAGGCGCGTAGGACAAATGGTCATCACAAGCAATGTCCGTTGGGAATCCAGTTCCACCTCTCAAGCCAAACCAATGGATCTGGACGTCATTACAAATTGGTCAAGAAAATCAAGCTCCAATGATCGCCGCACAGACCTGGTGTGTTACTGGTGCAACAAAAAAGGCCATATTCGTCATGACTGCCAGTCCCGCCTTGCAAGAATCTGAGAAAAAATCAAGGAACTCGACGAAGAACATGACCGAAAACGTCAGGGTTTTCAGCCAGCACAGCTGTGAAGGGAGGTCAGCTGTGCATGATAGAAGAAAAATCCTCCCCTGAGGCGAGTACTGAAAAAGTACCAGAAAAGGAGCAAATCGAAGTTAATAAAGAGATGTCTTCTCTGTATATACCTGTTATCAATGATACGCTGCCTGAACATATCAAATTGGATCAAGAACATTTGAATTTGCTGAATTCGATCAAGCGTGGTGATCTGCCTCTGTACACCATTAAATGCAATGGAAAAGAAGCCACGGCATTGCTAGACACAGGTGCTGGGTCTTCTTACATTGCGCCATGGTTAGCTCAAGGCCTCCCAGCGCACAAAGTACATGGTCGAGAGGTAGAAACGGCGGGAGGACATAGAATCGGAGTGAATGCCAAGGTTTCTATGGAACTCTATATGGCAGGTGGATACCAATAACAATGGGATGCTTATGTGTGTGGTATTTAAGAGGTGTGTTAAGAGATATGCAACAGACGTAGAAGTACTGTGAGACTCTGATTTATTCTTGTGGAAAGAACAACCCTTCTTGTTTTGATAATTACTCTCTTTTTACTAGGGTTGAGTTTGAATATAAGCCACAGTACATATTAGATTCTATGTTGAATACGACATTATCCCCCTCCAGGTTGGATAACTGTCTAAAAGCCTTTATTTGTTTCTTGCTCTTTTGGTTCTCTTCTTTGATGATATTGGAGCTTGAATACTTCTTTGGACATTATCGGCGTTTGAAGTTTGTCCTTGACGTTCCCAGTACCTGGAGATGATCTTGCGGTCTGAAAAATGACTTGCTGGCTCCCACGTATCATGCTCTTTTTTATGACCTCTCCATCTTACTTTATATAGGTATTGTCCATTTTCCTTTTTGTGATTTACAATGGCTTCAACCTCATATATCTTATCTTCAGGCACAGTTTCATCTATTGTGATTGCCTTTAGAGCTGATGGAGGGTATTCTTTAGAAGTTAAGTCACCATCCTCATCTTTTAAGATGTATGATCCACCCTTAGTTTCTCTAACTACTGTATATGGACCGTTATAGATCGGGTCTAATTTGCTGGATTGGATTGCTTTTACCATAACGTGACTTCCTGGTGGGAATTTAACCAGCGCATGTTTGCTGTCAAACTTCTGCTTTTGTGCGTCTGTCAACGTCTGCACCTTTTGACTTATCGCTGGAAAAACTACTTTTGCCATTTGCTCCAACCTCTTCTTCAGTTCATCAGTACTCATTGGTGGACATGGCTTATCTTTGGTGTAGTTCTCGAACTTGTTCAATGGTCATGCGAACATTAAAGCAAAAGGCTGTGAGTTATGCCATTTGGATTCTTTTGCATTCACTGTCAGTTGTACACTTGGTACATATATATCCCAATCTTTCTTTACGCCTTCAATTCTTTTCTTAATGGCGGTTACACTGGTCTCTACCCATCTTTCAGCAGCTCCATTGGCGCGTGGATGGTAAGGTACCACCAATTGGTGGTCGAATCCTGACGCTTCAGCAAAACGGCTCATGAGATCATTTACAAACTCTCTGCCATTATCTGATTGAAGCACACGAGGTAGCCCAAAGTCACAGAATATCTGCACTAGCACTTTGACAATAGTGTCCGCTTGTTTGTTCAGTATGGGACGTAATATGCAGAAACGCGTGCAAATATTAATCAGGATCAACAGGTAGTTATTTCCTTGATTAGAGGTTGTGAAGGGACCCGCTAGGTCTAGAGCCCAGTGGTCTCCTGGTATCTCAGAGCGTATAGGTCTTAAAGGATGATAGCCTTTCTTTGCTATGTTAAACTTTTGGCATTCTACGCATGCTGAAATGAGTTTTACCGCATCTTGGATCATGTTTGTCCAATGGATGCCATCATTGTGTAATGATTTTACAATAGCTTCTGCGCCAAAGTGTCCGAATAAATGCGCTTTTTGGAGTAGGTCTTTTCTTTCTGTTTCATCATTTGGCGCTTTCCCGTTATTTGCCACCTTTGCGGTTGCTTTATGGTTTTGGATTATTTCAGGGTTATCAGCAATGTCATGCTCATTATCCCCCTCCAGATCTTTGTCCATAGGAAAAAGTCATGAAAGACTATCAGGCAGGACATTGTTTATGCCTGGTAAATGTACAATGGTGAAATTGTACTCTAGAATGATGTCTAACCAATGCAGCATCATGGCGTTTACATCCTTTTGTGTATGTATGTAAGTAAGGGCTTTGTGATCAGTAAAAAGTGTGAAGTGATTGCCCCATAGAAATTTGTGGAATTTTTGCAAAGCGAACTTTATGGCCAGTAATTCGCGTTTGGTGGTAGGATATCTCCTTTCAGAGGGAGAGAGAGATCGTGCCATGAAGGCTATATGGTGCGTTTCATCACCATCCATCTGATACAATACAGCTCCTATGCCAACATTGGATGCATCTGTAGCAACGTAAAATGGTGCGGACAAGTCTGGGTAGCATAATATAGGGGCGCGCGTTAGGACGTACTTTAAGTTTCTGAATGCTCTATCCTGCGCTTTAGTCCAATGCCCTTTGAGATTTCCTGCGTTACGCAGTGGATCTAGTGGTGCCGTCAATCGGCTGATGTTGGGAATATGTTCCCTAAAATAATTGATAACTCCCAGGAAACGTTGAATATCTTTGCCCGTTTGGGGTGTAGGCCATTCTTGCACATTGGCGACCTTTCTGGCATCTAATGATATGCCACTCTTAGAAACACAAAAACCCAACAGATAAACAGATTGCTGCGCAAAACAACACTTTTGCGGGTTGAGGATTAGATTAACCTCTGTCAACCTTGAGATCACATGTCGTACATAGTTTAAGTATTCCTCCATACCATGGGAGTATATAACAATATCATCCACGAAAGCCGTTGCAAAGGGCAATTCGTGTAATAGGATAGCCATCACTCTTTGAAACTTGGATGATATAGGTTTAAGGCCGAATGGACAGCCCTTAAACATGTACTGCATACCATCCACGGACGTGAATGCGGTTTTGTGCTGATCCTTATCTGCGATTTTAAATCAATGGAACGCACTTTGTAAATCCAGTGTCGTGAAAATAGATGCACCCTTAATCATATGAAATATATCTCTGATGAGTGGTAAAGTGTACTTGTCATCTGGCAACAACTTATTGATATGTCTTGGATCTAAACATGGTCGTACAGCGGTATAGTTACCTTGTGCATCCTTTTTAGGTGCAACTGTCAAGGGGCTGTTCCATGCCGTATTGACTGGTGCTTTCACCATTATTCCATCTGTAAGCCATTTTTGTACGGTTTCATGAACAATGGGCTTAACCTTCTCTGGTAGGTTATATTGCCTTCTATAGGCTGTTTGCCCTTCTGGTGTGTCCAACGTAATGATGGATTCTGGAATTGTACAGAAAGAGTTTTTAGGAATCTTCTGATTTTGATCAATGTATGGTTGGATGGCTTCCATGAATTTTGCATGTTCAGAGGTAGTTCCAGCAGGCGAGTAATTAGGTAGTGGAGTGTCATCCACTGTTGCTTCTTTGGATGTGGGTTTTTCCCATGATGTCGCCAAACCGGTCAAACCAATCCCCATTTTTGGCATCAAATCTGTGCCTATGCAAACCTTTGTACCCTCTGATAACTCCATTACTTCAAAAGCATGATAAAGAGTGCGGCCATTATAAGAAATTCTTATTCTATCTGTAGTGCCTATCCTTTGTGTGGTCATTCCATGTGCTGCAAGGCCAATGCTGCCTTCTCGTTTATTTATATTCCATGCAAATTGTTTGCAAAGGGAAGTATCCACGGAGGAAAAGTCAGCACCAGTGTCAACGAGACCCATTAACCATTCACTCTGTAATGTCAAAGGTACAAAATGCGATTTAGACATGCTTTGTTCAGATTTTGTCACTCTAATGCAGTAGTTAGACTTACTCAGGTCATCTGGGTCCACTGCATCCATGGGATCATCTGTCTCCATGCTCTCATCATCAGACAGGGTTGGATTGTTGCAATCGTATTTCTGAGAGCTTGTACTTCCCTTTTTCCAGTATACGCAGGCAGCACGAGTGACAAAATTCTTTCAGAATTGTTTGGCGTTGGCATTTGCGTCAGCCGTTTTCTCTTCTCTTCCTTTGCCCTTGGCAGCACAGTATTCTGGGCATGTGTGCCTGGGCCAACATGGTCGTGAGCAATAATGACACAAGTCTACTGACCTGGTCTGCCCATGTTGTACGTTTCTTTCCCTATGGTTGTTAGTAGGGTATCTACTATCCAGCCTACGCTGTTTTTGTTTGTGATGCTTTTTCGTCGGATGGGCTTCATGCACCTCATCGTCGGAATCACGAATGCGCTTATTGTCAGACGCCATTGCTTTGATGAGGTCACAGACAGCATCGACATCAGTTGGGCATTGAGACCCATACTTCGTTGCTATAAGCAAGTAAGCATTTTCCCAGTGTTTGGGAAGGAGAGAGGACAGGAAAGCAACAACCAGGGCTTGAGATTCCTCACAACCTGCTTCCATTTTCTTCTCCAGGAAGTTGTCAATATATGCCATCAGAGATTCATTGGGCTTTTGCACTATGCGCATAACTTGAGCATACAGCTTAAGCTGATGCAACGGGGTGTCGAACTTGTTTGCCACAATATCATGAGCTTCCTGCCACGTCAAGTTCTTACCTGACAACTTCGTCTCAAACCAGATCTTCTGGGTGTTGTTCAGATAGAGAACAAGTAAACGCTCCCAGTTCTCATTTAGTGTCAGGCCATCGGCCTTCAACCGGTAGGCAAAGTCTCTAAGAAAAGCCTTTGCTGAAGAATGCACAGTTCCAGGTGCCCACTTTTTACCTCCTACAATCTGCAAAGCAGGCAACGTCTTCAGAACAGACTGCTTCTCTTTCTTCTCTTGCGGGGTCGCCTTAACAGGGTCGCCCATTTTCTGGAAAGCTTTACAGCTGGGATACATGTTGTTGAAGAGTCTACGACTCTTTTCCAACCTAACCTGCGCCTGGTCAGCTTTGTTGAGCAGGTCATCTGTTTCTGCTTTGGCTGCACCTGAGGCCATGGCAATCAAGAAAGCCTGGGTGGCAGCGTCAGCTTTGGCCTTCAACTTCTCATAGGCGTAAACAGCCTGCGTCTCTCCACCTCCATGCTTCGAGAACGCAGCATCATTGGGGGCTACCCCAGGCACCGAAGGGGTCACTGGAGCCGCGGCCAACACTCGATCACTGGGCGAGGGGGAGGGCGCCACACTTGTCAATGGCGAGCCATTGAACAAATGCTCACTGGTCGAGTCTTCCAAGAGATGCTGAAGCTCGGCATCGTTCATGAAGGTGTCTTCAAGAGAGATGACGTTGGTGTTGTTGAAATCGTTGTTGGCAGACATGTCAGAAAAAGTAGGTTGAGAATTCACAGTAAAAAATGTGGTATTTAAGAGGTGTGTTAAGAGATATGCAACAGACGTAGAAGTACTGTGAGACTCTGATTTATTCTTGTGGAAAGAACAACCCTTCTTGTTTTGATAATTACTCTCTTTTTACTAGGGTTGAGTTTGAATATAAGCCACAGTATATATTAGATTCTATGTCGAATACAACAATGTGCTTGATATGAAATTTGACCTGATCCTTGGACAAGACTGGTTTAGACATACAAGACCTGAGCCTGACTGGGAATTGGATAGCTGGAAAATACAACACGAAGTGTTGAATACGAATGTAGACAATAGGGCAATAGACCAGTGATTAACCAGACTAAAAGGTATTCATCAACTTTATTTCTTATTGAAGCTTATTTATACTAAATGTGAGACACTCTTTCAACTGAGATCGTAAAACTTTTCATGAGGCTTATTCATGATAGCGGAAGATCAAGTACTTAGGACGAATCAGATATCCCTAATATGACAATAGTTTCCAAGGAACAATAACAGATCAGATCTATTGGTTATATGTACCTGAAACCTAGTTACATAGTAATTGGTACGTTTGATGAACCTGAGTTTGAATAGCTTATTGTATTCTAATCAGTTGTCTCAAAGTGACAAGCTGTAGTTGAATAACTGACAGTTGTTGTTTCATACTTAGTTAATAGTTAATCCTTCAGATATGAATACAACATAGCCCCCTTCTAAACGAAAGTGTAGGAACTTTGTCTAAATATATAAGCTGTTGTGTATGCTTGGAATGTCATAATATTCAGTACAATGCAGTCATTGTGTGTAAACATTTTGATTTATGCGTGAGAGCATCTTTGTCAGCAATAGTGAGATACGCCAGTAAAAACCTAATCAAAAAACCAAGTGGGAAAAAAGTCTATAGGAGAAAAAGGACTGTATCCACTTGACTTGGAAGTTATTTGGTAGTCTTGGTGCGCTTATTACGAGTAGCAATTTTACGTGTATTGACTGATTTCGGTAGAGTCTTACGTTTGTTAGAAGAGGAATCCTTTTCAGCATTACGACGTCCCCAATACAACTCAATATGCTTGGTTGAGTCGAAATGTTCAACTGGTTCCCAAGTATCATCAGAGAGATCAGGATAACCTTTCCATCGTACTCTATATTCATAATTTCCATATGTACCTCTATGATCAATAACTGCTTAGATTTCATAATGATCATCCTTGAGTTTTTTGAATTCATTAGGTATAACATTTGCCGCAGCCTTGTAGACTATATGTGATGTGGGAACATCTCTAGACAGAAGTGTGCCAGTTTTGTCTTTCAGTATATAGCTACCATTTTTTGTGATACCATGAATAAAGAATGGTTCTTTATAGCGTTCATCAATCTTTCTATTACGATTGACATTTTTGATCATGACCTTACTTCCAATTGGAAATTGTTGCTCAACGATCTTATGCGTCTTAGAGAACCTTTCATGATCACGTTTCTGTGTTTCTTTGATTCGTTCAGACAATGCCAGTATTAAGACTTCTTGAATGAATTTGTACTTTTCGTCAATAATCTTATTTTCAGCTTTCTCCATCTTGAGTGTTGGTGTGACTTTGGTGTAGTCCTGAAACTGATTTGGTTGCCTGTTAAAGAGTACTGCGTATGGTCTTGACTTGTGAAGACGTGCATATCTTATGTTAAGACAATATTGAGTGTAATTGAGGTATGAACACCAGGATTCACCTTTTCCGCGTAACATCTTGATAATTGTACGCTTGGCCAAGCCCACATAAGCTTCGTTCACAGAATTACCCATTGGAGAGTAGGGAAGTGATAATCTTCTGTCAATGCCACTCATTTGTAACAGTTGTGAAACGATATCATTTACGAACTCGGCGCCATTATCACTATTGATAACTTTGGGGAATCCAAACAAAGAGAATACGTTGAGTAATTCTTTTGCTATTGTTGTACTGTGCTTATCTGGTAAGGCTCTCAAAATTGTGAACCGTGAATAATAATCAACAAGTACTAACATGAAGTTGTTTCCATACTCTGAAGTGACATCAAAAAACCCAAGATCCATGCACCAATGATCCAGAGGTTGATCAGGCAAGACTGATTTAGGTGGATGATACCTTACTTTTGCAATGTTGAATTTGTTATACTCGAGACAGTCAGCGAGTATACGTTCAATGTCTTTTCGCATATTTGTCCAGTGTATACCGTCATGATGTAATTGATTCTCAATACTCTGTAACCCGTAATGACCTAACAGATGTGCTTTCAAAATAAGCGTATCTCTTTCATGAATAGGAGGTGTCATGTATTCAGCAAACTTCAATGTTTGGATAGCTATATTGTGATCATCATTGTTTGTTTGTGATGATGAAGAGTGATTGGAATGTTCTTTGTCATCCGTTAGTAACTTTGTATTGGCACAGTTACTGTCGTCAGATGCTAAAGTTGTAGAAGAAGAAGAAGAGCTTGTTGATGAGGAAATATTTCGTTCTTTATTTGCCTCATAAATTTTAGTAGAGCGTAACTTGTCAACCGCATTAAAAGGAAACTTCTCTTTTTTTGGTGTAAGAAACTCTTTGTTGGTGATTCTCTTGTTTTTCTTCTTGACAATAGAACCATCACTAGTAACATCAGCACAACTACCCCCCTCCAGAAGTAAAGGTACTTCTTCATCAGAATAGAGGTGAGAGAGAGCGTCTGGTATCAAGTTACTAATACCAGGTAAATAAACGCATGTGAACGTATATGAGAAGATAGATTCCCACCATCCTAACATGAACGCATTGGGAGATTCTTGAGTATTCAAATATATCAAGCTTTTGTGATCCGTGTGGAGTGTAAATGGAATCAGGTACAACCACTTGTGGAATTTTGAGAAGGAGTATACCACTGCAAGCAATTCACGTTTTGTAGTGCTATAGTTGTGCTCGGATGGTGACAGCTTTCAGGAAACCATGGCAATATACTTTACCTCATTATCAATAACTTGATACAGAATGCCAGCAATACCAGTAGCACTTGCGTCAGTAGCCACATGAAAACGATGAGAAAGATCAGGAGCAGAAATAACCGGTGCGTTGGCCAAGGCAGTCTGTAAGTTCCTAAACAACGTTGTGTGACAATCGGTCCAGACATTCTGTAATGTCTTGTAACTGCGGAGTTGGTCCAATTCAGCTGTAAGCTTGGAAAAGAATGGGATAGATGATCAGAAGAACGACATGAAACCAAGGTAACTAGCCAAATGACGTCCTGTAGTGGGCAAAGGCCAGGTATAAGCATTCAATACCTTGCATGGATCAGGTATGAGCTTTCCACTGATCAGAGACCAGCCAAGGATGTTGACACTCTTTTGTGCAAAGACTATCTTGTCAGGATTCAAGACTAGGTTTGCTTTGGTTAACCATCTAATAACCTCACTAACACAGTCAGTATGATAAAAAAGTGGAGGAAATGTAGAGATTATAATATCATCAACGTAAACGTTGACGTGGGGAAGATCCTCAAACAAAGTGGTCAAGCATCGTTGTACAATGGATCCAACATGGGTGATACCAAAACACGCCTTACGATGGATGTATTGTATATCTGTAAAAGGTGACGTGAAAGCCAATTTGACCTGATTGGGTTCATGAATGGCAAATGATGTAAAACATGCATGAATGTCTAAAATCGTATGGATAGGGGCATTACCAATGCGTTGATGGATTGAAGAAATAAGCGGAAGCTGTTGTCAATCATTAACAAGAAGTTGTTGATTCAACAAATGAACATCGCATACGATTCTAGGCTTCTTCATAGAGTAATTGCCCTGAGAATCTTTCTTCTTAACAACAAGCAAAGGACTATTATAAGCCGTATGAGATGGTGCTTTTTCAATGACACCTTTGGCCAGCCATACTTCGATCTGTTATTGCACAACATCACGATAAGCTTCCAGTAATGGGTATTGACGTTGATAAGCAATAGATCCTGGCTTCATTTTCAGATGTATGACCGAACCAGGCAGGCTACAGCTGGTATTCTTCATATCAATCTCTGAATTGTCCTTGAGCAGCTTGTTGACTACATCCAACATCAGTTTGCATTCTTCAATGGTACCATATAGATCATCGTTTGGTTTGACGCTATCAGGATCAATTGGATCAGGCTTTCTTGGACCGGTATGATCGAAATGAGAACTGACAAGACCTGTAATACCAATGTTCAACCTGGGTAAGATATCAAGACTGAAGCAAATAGGTACATTTTCATGAGAAAAGAATAGAAAAATTTCAAATATATGTTTGACATTGACTTTATTATAGAAAACAGACAATATGGTATGGCCAATCCGTTCATATCTAGAATCTCTATGTCCAAGCTGCACATTACCATTCGATTTAGTGAAAGATACAGAGGAACCAAAGGATTCAAAAAATTCGGGCGTTACCAGTGAACATGTTGAGCCTGTGTCCAGCAAGGCATATGTTTTGATGTTTTCTATAATAACCGGTAAAACCAGAGAATTAGATTTCTGTTTCAGCAAATTGGAAAATCGAGTGTCAAACTTACAGTTCTGCGCATTTGCAGCTATCATGAGACTCTCTTCATCAGAATCGAGTTTCATGTTCTGTGTTTTTTGCACCGTTAAAGGTATATCATTGTTACCGGTTTGCTGAGTGTTATTTACTGATGACGACGTAGACAATGCACGGACCACAACATCCCCAGAAGAAGACGAAGAAGAAGATCTGAAACAGATAGCTGTATTACACTGATGGTTAGGAGACCAGCCAGGAGCACTGCAGCGACGACACTTGTTCTTAACTTTGGGTTCTTCACCCTTTTTCTTTGCCTTGCACTCGTCAGTATTATGGGTAGTAACCCAATGAAATGAGCAAAACTTGCCCGACTTTACTTTCGATTTACCAGGCGAACTGGATAAAGATGATGAAGTGTGTCTAGACTTCTTTGAGCTTTCCAGAGGATTGGAAGTGACAGAGGAAGAACACTTAGAACCAACAGCAGCCAGAGTATCTAAGTGACGCGCTTGATTGTAAAGATTCCGGGCTTTTGAGCACACAAACTCCAAGTTGTTTTTGGCTTCAGTAGAGGCTGACTCCAGAGTTATGTTAATGTTCTTGACCAAATTAGCAGGAAGAGCGCGCAGGAAGTATCGAATCAGAACGTGAGCATCACGAACACCAGATCTAATGCGTAAAGCATTATAGCGATCAATAAACTGCTCAATGGTCTCTTTTTGTTCCTTAAAACGCATTGATAACAATTCTTCGTAAGCACGGGCTTTGTTGTCCTCAACTGTTAAACCGTAATTCTTTACAAGGGCAGTTTTGAATTCCTGCCATGTAATCTCAGAAATAGGCTTATTAGAACTTTCAACAAACTGTTTCAGCCAAAGACGTTGATCAGGATCTACACATGTAATAACCAATCAATACCAATTGGCATCAATGTCCAATTGATAGCAAAAGATAACGTCTTCAAACTTGTCTAAACAAGCTTCAATATCCTGGAATACGATCTCACTCTTTTGGAAAACAGTACCGCCAACCCATTGGAAATAAGGAACCTCTTTTGGACAACCATGGGCCTTTCAAATAACAGAGGGAGATACCGGAACGGAAGGAGCACTAGCACCAACAGCAGGGAAAGACCGGGCAGAACCAGAAAAGTTGTTTAGCAAGTCATACAGTTTTGCCATATTAGCTAGATCCTGGGATCTAACTTCAAAAGCTGTACAGATTGCTTGAGCCCGTTCACTTGCTTCACTGCCTACAGAGACCAATTGACTGGCAAGTCCTTGGACCTCCAATTTAAGACGATTAAAATTGTTCTCAAAATCAGTGGAAGAAGTGTTTGGCACAGAGCTAACCAGAGACACCGAGCAACGAGTAACAGAGTCAATGTCCATGTCATTAAACTGCTGGGAAACAGAAGACACCAAAGGAGAGGCATTCATTGGTGGGTTACCAGACACCACAGCAGAAGCAGGAGAGGTGGACAATTCCAAAGGAATAGAAGAGAGAGAGGAAACAGAAGTTTGGGTAGGAATAGACATGATAAAAAAGAAGAAATAAAGATGATCAAGAAGATAAGGTTAAAAAAAATGTTGAATACGAATGTAGACAATAGGGCAATAGACCAGTGATTAACCAGACTAAAAGGTATTCTTCAACTTTATTTCTTATTGAAGCTTATTTATACTAAATGTGAGACACTCTTTCAACTGAGATCGTAAAACTTTTCATGAGGCTTATTCATGATAGCGGAAGATCAAGTACTTAGGACGAATCAGATATCCCTGATATGACAATAGTTTCCAAGGAACAATAACAGATCAGATCCATTGGTTATATATACCTGAAACCTAGTTACATAGTAATTAGTACGTTTGATGAACCTGAGTTTGAATAGCTTATTGTATTCCAATCAGTTGTCTCAAAGTGACAAGCTGTAGTCGAATAACTGACAGTTGTTGTTTCATACTTGGTTAATAGTTAATCCTTCAGATATGAATACAACACGAAGGACAGACATATATATTGCGACTGAAATATACACGTCAGGTCCCAGAACTCTCATACCTGATATTTGGTCGACAATTCTAGCGAATGAACCACAAGAAGCAAACCGAGCAATCATATCTCTTATATTTGACCAAGGATAATGTGGAAAATTTGGATGGGTCATTCGACAACGTGATCAAGGAGTATTCCAATGTATTCAAGGAGACTCTGCCTGGTCTTCCACCAGAACGCGAAGTGGAACATGTCATTGATACTGGAGACGCTGCACCAATCAACAAACCACCATTCAAGATGAGTCCAAAGGAACTGGACGAACTTTGCAGACAGCTGAAAGAACTCATCGATCTCCGTTTAATCCATCAAAATATATCTCCTTGGGGTGCGCTGATTTTGTTTGTTTGTAAGAAGGATAGCTCTATGCGTCTCTGCATCAACTACAGGGCTATCAATCAAGTCACACGACGCAATTCTCATCCCCTCCCGCGTATCAACAAATGTCTTGAATGATTGGGTGACACAAAATATTTCTCCAGTATTGATCTCAAGAGTGGTTATCACCAGGTCTGCATTTGCCCAGAAGATGTCCCTAAAACGGCTTTTAACACTCGATATGGCTCATACGAGTTTTTGGTCCTGCCTTTCGGCTTAACTAATGCTCCACCAACGTTCCAATGGTTGATGAACTCTGTGCTCGGAGATTACCTGGACAAATTTGCTCTAGTCTACTTGGACGATATTCTGATCTACAGCAGAACACCTGAAGAACATCAAGAACATGTTCGTCTAGTATTGGATAAGTTACGAGAGGCAAAGTTATACGCCAACCTTAAGAAGTGTGAATTCAACAAATCTGAGTTGGAGTTCATCAGTTTCCAGGTTTCTGCCAAGGGGATACTCCCAGCGGCAAGCAAGATCAAAGTGATCCAAGACTGGCCTCAACCAATGAATGTTCAGAAGGTGCAACAATTTATCAGCCTCGGGTCTCACTACAGAAGATTCATCCGCGATTTTTCAAGCATCGCAGCCCCGCTAACCAATCTTACAAAGGGCACTGGTGCAAAGCGACGCTCTATCACATGGACTACAGCTTGTCAGAAAGCATTTGATGAGATCAAGGAACGTATGACCAGTGCACCAGTACTGCAACCTCCAAACATGGACCACCCATTCATCATTGAGACTGACGCCTCAGATTATGGTGTTGGTGTGGTGCTGTTGCAAGAAGACGAACATGGTGTCCAACACCCTATAGTATTTGAATCCAAGAAGTTCTCTCCAGCGGAGAAGAATTACCCTGCGCAAGAGAGGGAACTGCTGGCAATCCTGCATGCATTGAAATCATGGAGATGTTTTGTAGAAGGTAGACCTTACGTTATCTACACAGATTACCATCCCCTGCGTTATTTCCAGACCTAAAAGAAACTGACCCCACGGCTTACTCGGTGGATGGCAGACCTTGAAATGTTTGATCCCAATATTCACTACAAACCCAGCAAAGAAAATCATGTCCCTGATACACTTTCAAGACGCCAAGACTATGTAGGTGAATTGCAAGAACCAGACCTGGAACCTCAGTACGTCTATGGTGCGCAGTTGGTCCCTCACTCAGACTGGCCAAAGTTCTATGCACACCCCAAGGAAGAATGGCCTGAAGACCTGAAAGAAGTCCTATCAAAGAACAAGAAGCATTTTGAGTTCAGAGATGGCAAGGTTTTCTGCAAAATTAAGATCAATGACAAGATCCTGGAGGTCCACTATGTGCTCTGTGCTAAGCGAGCAGACCTAGTCAACAGTTATCACAATGGTTTTGGACATCCCGGTCAACTCACAATGTTTGACGTGATGTGTAAGCGATGGTGGTGGCCAGACATGCAATCAGCTATCAATAACTGGGTCGCCAAATGCTCTCAATGTCAACTCGCAGCAAATCTGGATCGCAATACCCATTACGCGCCCATGAAACCACTGGAGGTTCCTCCTGCCTTCTCTCATTGGCATCTTGACTTCATCAGCGAACTTCCTACAACTTTGAGTGGTAATCAGTGGCTTCTCACAGCAGTCGATTATGCAACGAATTGGCCAATTGCTCGCGCTATCCCAGATGCAACTGGTGAGGCAATCGCTACTTTTATTTATGAAGAAATCTTGATGCGTTTTGGTTGCCCTAAAGAAATTTTGACAGATCATGGTGCCAACTTCATGTCCAAGGTGGTCGCGATGTACAACACCAAGGTCCATACAAATCACAAGTTCACCTCTGCTTTCTACCTGCAAACTAATGGTAAATGCGAATGATTAAATGGGACTTTCAAGAAAATGCTCTACAAATACGTGAATGGCGCTGTTCACCGATGGGATGATTATATTGATACTACTCTTTGGGCTTGCCACATCCGAAAGCATCATACAACCAGATTCAGTCCTTTTTTCTTGACTTATGGCCGTGAACCTCATTTACCTGGTGATTCTTTGCATCCCTTCATGGATACTACAACTGAAACAGACCTGCAAGTCATTGCTGAAGATGGCCTTTCCTACCTAAGAAAATTATGCGAAGCACGTGATACTGCAGCAGATCGAGCACACAAAGTCAGTTCGCAAGATAAAGAGTGATGGGATGCTGCCATGACTCATCAAGTATTTGACATCGGAGATCATATGCTACTACGCCATGAAAGTCGCTTTGGCCTAGAATTCCAATGGATGGAACCATATGTAGTGGTTGATATCAATCCCGATACAAAACATCTACAAGATTGAATCTGTCAATAGTACACTATACAACTCTTAGGTTTATACAGAAAGATTAAAACTTGCTCTCGGTGACGAATTCCAATCTGTTTGATATCATCTGGCAACCTCTCACGCCTGCAACTGTCAAGAACTCGAAAACGCTCCATTGGCCCTGCTCACTGCAGCTCCAGAAGTTGATCGAGGACGACCAACATTTTCAGAGAGGAGTAATGTCATGTCTGCAAAATTGTAATGACACAAACATTTTGGTCAGGTCGGCCTTGGTCCAAAAACGGCAAACGTCTAATGCATCAGTCTTCATCACAAAACAGCAACATCTCTAGGAAGACTATGCTCAGCGAAATTATTACATAATCTCTTGTCTGTTTATTTTACTTATTTTGAATGCTCATCTATCTCAGCATTGTTACAATTAGTTTTAGAAAAAATATAAATATTCATAGATTTGTTTAGCAATAAAGACAATCATCCGTTTATTCTCTATCTCTTTTGTTACCCTTGATCCCCAGTAGGTTTGACCTTTGCCAGGAAGAAAACCCAGATCAGGAAGAAAATACCGCGCACGACAGACACAAAAATTAGTAAAATGGAGACGCCGGGGTTTGAACCCGGGGCCTTCTGCATGCAAAGCAGACGTGATACCACTACACCACATCCCCCACTTCTTTTTCCACTAAATTTACGTTATATAAAGAAGTATATTCATCACCATAGACAACAACAACAACAACATTAAAGAAACACTATCAAGCAACCCATCCATCAGTGAATCCATCGTTTCCTTGGCGCCTGGACAAAAGCGAAAGCTCGAAATCGACAAAACCAATATAAGCTCCCTTTCAGAAGCAATTCCTGATTGCAACATTAAGATTCCCAAATCTACAAAAAACTTATACCTTAGAGACAAAAGGAATAACATAGAAATCTCAACTGACTTCGGCCCTAGTACACTACTAAAGTGCGCTAAAATGGAAGATGAAAACCTAAAACTGATTCAGCATCTTAATGCACAAATTTCTTCTTTAAAAGAAATTATTCAACAACTTAAAGATAATAAGCAGCAAATGATGGCTCAATAGAGCCAGCTAATGTAGCTTATTATGACACTGCAAGCAAAACTGGATAGAGGAGATAATCACCCATCTACTCCATCTTCTAACAACAATACTGCAAAAAAACCAGCTTTTGTGCCTAGTCCTATTTCTGTGATGGCTCCCTCTTTTGGATCTGGCTCCTCAACAGCCAGCTCAATTTATACTGCTAAACCTACTACTACATATACTACAGTCGCAGCAAAGAATACTCTTTCACCAAAAAGAATGAAAAAAACTATGTGAACAATATCTGTAGCAGCTACACAACGTACCTTAAGTGAACCAACAGGACCATCTCAATATAAGTTTATTTATTTCCCTTGTTGCCACTATCTCCACCATTCTAATATTAGGAAACTGCTAACAGTTATGAAAGTTCCTCAGTCTAGGATCATTGATATCCAGTTTCCAGCTAAAGGCACTGTTGCTTTACTTGTCCATAGTGACTTCAAACAACAGCTGCTTAAATTACTGGAAAAACAAAAAGTTACTCCTAAAGCTAACTTTGATCCTACTGCACCTGAGGTTATCAGTGACCCTAAATACACCAGCCTCTCCCCTCAAGACAAGAGCGCCCTTGCCAAGTCCTTGCTAGTTTCATGTCTTCTCTGCACCTGCTCCCATCTCCCTGTACATCTGGGCAATAGTGTTGCTCGATATTTTGCTCAGTCTAATGGAATCATTCAGATTCCTGCAGATGCTTACAGTAAATATCTTGCTGACTGCAAGGTGGGCACTGCCCTATTGGTCTAGGACTCTCAGAGTTCTGAGCAAGCCCACTCTACTTTTACTCTCTCAACCCAAGACCTTGAGGCAATGGATGATCAATGAGTAGACGCATCACACTTGGTTTATTCAATGCTAACGGAATCCGAACAAGCCTGGTAGAAGTACTTGAAGTGTGCCAGAAAGAACAAGATAACGTCAATCTTTTATTAGTTACAGAGACCTACCTTCTTCAGGGCAATCTTGATAGTCCATAGTCTCAACACCATGTGTACACCACCAAAGCCAATGCTCTTTCTCCTACACAGGGCGGTATTTCTCTTTTAGTTCGTCCTAGTTACCCACACTATGTGCACTGAATAGCTAACACTCATAATTCAGTTTTATCTTTTAGAATCAGTCCTTACACATTTCATGGTTTGTACCTTGCTCCTTCTATAACTCATTAAGAAGTAATGACATGTATTCAAACATTCAATATTGACGATTACACACTTGTTTTCAGTGACCTCAACACTCATTTACACACAGTAACTGGTGATTCCAAATGAAATGAGCGAGCAAAGGATATGGCAGACTGGATCAGCTCAAACAGCTTAACCTTGTGGAATGCAGAACTAGCATATGGCAAACCTACGTTCCATGGACATCATGGCTCTAGTATCATTGACCTCTTCTTGTCGCAATGAGCACACTTTACAAATGTCGACCTTACAATTCATGATGACCTGTCATTGAATTCAGACCACCACTTGTGTGAGCTGTCGTTTGACATAGTGCCTATACCACTGCTCCCTGCAGAAACGGCTGCACGTAAACTGTGGTGTCTCTCGCATTTGCAAAAACTAGAGCTCTACAAAAAGTACGTTACTACCTTTGAAGCAGAAATAGGAACGCTTCATGGAGAGATCCAGCAACTTGTACAAAAAGACTCTCATTTGCCATGTCTTGCTCAGTTGGAAAGTTTGATGGAAAGACTCACTGAGTCAATCTACTTTGCTTTGGATTGCAGTGTTGGGTGCTCGCAACCATGTCTGAGATCAGCAAAATGGTTTTGGAATGACCATCTGCAGCAGTTAGCCAATCATTATCAATAGTTGTATCAATGCTGGCGTCATTTGTGCAATGACCTCAAACACATTAAAGCCCACGCTGAGTATAGACAGGCGTGTGCTGACTTTAGTTCAGCAGTAGGCACAGCACAGCAACGATCCTGGCAACAGTTTTGTAAAAAGCTCGAGAGAAACCCAGACAATATGACCGCAGCTATCAAATGTATGTGAATATGTCGTAGGACCAACGTCACCTTATCGTCACCTGACGACCCCTTGCAAGCAGCCAATGACATGATTTCTCATCTTGAGAACATCTTTGGTGGTTCTGTTCCTCTATGTGCTGAGCCAGTGGAGGCCTCACCTTTCATGCACCAATGTGCAAGCGTAGTGCGCACAAAACCTTAGAATACTGAAACTGTCATCAATGCTATCTGATCCTTGCCAAATCGGAAAGTGCCAGGTATCGATCATATTTGGGCAGAAATGCTCAAGCCTATATCTCAAGCACTCAGTAAGATCTTGGATGCTTTGTTCACTTTGTGTTGAGCGTGGTCCTGGACCCCTATAGCATGGCAAACAGCCCAGGTTGTTCCCATCTATAAGCAGAAAGGATCTCTGTCTGCTCCATTTAGCTATTGGCCAATCAGTCTAACCTCAGTTTTCCATAAACTGTTGGAACGCTGTATTGCTGATGAGTTAACCACCACAATGTCCACGCTTGACATTGCTCAGGGAGGGTTCTATGCTCATAGGAATATGTTGGATCAAGCCTTGTGTTTGCACAAGATTATGGGATATTTTGCCCATGACAGGAGGGAGCCACCTGTCATTGTCTTTTTGGACATCAAAGCTGCATATGACAGTACCAATCGGTCTGTTATATGGGAAACGCTGAGACACTATGTGTCTGAGCCTTTGCTCTGGTTACTTCAGAACATGTTTGATGACATTGTTGTTAACGTCGTTCTCTAGAATGTAGCCTTCCAGGATATCACATCAAAGCATGGCGTGTTACAGGGTTCTATTCTTTCTCCTTTCCTTTACTCAGTCTTTATCGACACTCTCCCTTGATTACTAAGATCAATTTCATATAACCCACATATGGTGCTGGTACCCAATCCCCCCATTGGACGATCTCTCAACTTTTGTTCTCGGCGCCCTTTTACTTATGATCCCCTTGAATTTCAGCATGCAGCTCACCATTCGCTGCTTAGTGAATTACATAAACTGCATAATCTGTATTCTTTTGATGTCCAAGGACCTGAGGATCATACCCCTGTTTCAATGCTTCCTGTCAATTGTCTGTTATATACAGATGATGTTGCCCTTATAGGAACACCAGACAATATTGACCGACTCTTGGTAGAAGTAGAAATCCACTCCCGTCTTCTAGGTTACCAATGGAATCTGACCAAGTGTGAGGTACTCAATGCCCCACCCGATCATACTTTTACACTCTATGGTGATCAGTTACCCACTTACAGGACCTTCTGGTACCTAGGTATCCCTTTCTCACAGTCAGGTATTGACGCAAATCTCTTGATACATCATGCCAACAACAAGGCGGTGAATGTTATGCATTCACTGAAAGGTTGTGGTGTGCACATGTATGGGTTTGGTATTGCTCATGCTCTAAGGGCGTACAAAATTTTTGTGCATTTTATTCTAGAGTATGGGCTTGCTATTCTTCACCTCATCAAATGTGGGATTGAGGAGGCTGAACGTAGTCAAAGACGTTGTCTGAGACTATGTCTCTGCCATAATCCTTCTTCTCCCATTGGTGTTTTACATCTTGCTTCTCTTGCTGCACTGCTGTCAGTGTATGGAAGATCGTTGATCCTCCAGGCAAAATTTCTTTACTGCGCTGAAACGATTCCTGATGACACCCTGCTGAAGTGTATGATCCTGCAGCTCCAAGCACGCTGTAGTGAAGTGACATGGGTTAAGCTTTGTCACAATGTACTATGGAAAGAAGTGCGTAAACTCAGAGACCGGCCTGACCCCCTGAAGTACCCATTGAAAGAAGCTATCCGTCTCTTCTGCCAATGTGAAATCGACGCCCTCCTATTGATCAAGGATCCTCTGGTTATCTTGATACGAGGCTTACATCGTCCTGTTTAGGATCCAGTTCTTCTTTTACCTTGCACCAGTAAAGAGCATCACCATTTGGTCAAGTGGCGTATTGCCTGGTTGCCTCCTTCACCCTTGATTGCATGTTAGTGCAGATGTCCTCATGGAAATTGTGATCACTTTCTCGACTGCCCTCTTACCAAAACTGCTATGGAAAACCTCATGTGTGTTACCTATTCGTTTCCCCTGCCTGCCATGCATCCAGTGGATTATGCACTTAATCTGTTGCCTCAGAAGATTCCGTCTACCTACAGCCTATGGATAGTCATGTGGCAGCGCGTTCACATTATCCTTCACAAGATCGATCAAGCCACCTCTGATGAAACCTTTGATCCTAAACCTCTTCCTGATGCTCTGCTCATTGCTGCCTTCAACAGGCACTGCAGGCACAATTGAGTTGCATAATTTTCTTGACATGTATTTTATTTCTTGTATGTATTTCTCTTTATGAACTGCACCTTGTTTTGACTTTTTTTTTAATTTATTTATTGATTTCGTTTGTGCAGTCATCTTTTTTACGTTTTCTTTTTTTAGCTCTGTACTAATATCAGGTTGCGTTGTCTTGTCTCCCCATGGATAGTCTTCTCCAGTTCCTGGTTGGTCTCTTCTGAAGCTTGGTTCTCTGCTGTTGTGATGGCTGCGCTCTTGGTCTCTATGGTCCTTGTGTGTCATTGTTCCCTTCTACTCCTTCTTGTTTGTCTGCTCGGTGTACATTTTCGTGTTACCTGATGCATCTCACTCTCTTTTTTTTCTCACGTCCCTGGCAGTCAGATTTTTTCCCAATGGGTTTTTTTCATCCGCACTGACCATCCCCACATTACTTCTCCGCTTGTACCCCCCATCCTTTTTATGCTGACATACTTTTTTTAATTTTTCCTCCAAGTAGTATGGAGTTTTTTTTTACATTCCTTTAGTACAATTAGATCAATGAGGCGGCCAACGCACTATGAAAAACTGGCAATATGGCCACTATGCCTTGAATAAACTACTTTGAACTACACCATATCCCCACTTCTTTTTCCGCTAAATTTATGTTATATAAAGAAGTATATTTATCACCATAGACAACAACAACAACAACACCAAAGAAACACTACCAAATAACCTATCTATCAGTGAATCTACTGCATTCAACCCCTTCCAACTTGACCTCAAAAGTTTTCTGCTAATTGGAATCAAAAGGCCACAAGATTTTACTAAAAACTAATAAAAAAAGTTTTTAATATTATATTATCATTTTAATTCAAAATAATAAAAAAGTTAATTAATTACTTCAAGTCTTATATAACACTTAGATGTTAGAAAAAAGCAACTCACCTTTGAATATAACATAACCTCTCTGGAAATATAAGAGGAGTTACTTAAAACTATATAAAGTCTAAATAACTATATTGCCTTATTAGAAAGCATTATTCAAAATTATAAAAAGAAAGAAGCTATTTGGCAAGCTTAATAGAGTAAGCTAATAGCTAAATTCCTTTTGCTAAGAGATAAGCTTGAGGTGGCTATCCTTTCTAAAAACTTATCCTTTGCCCCTGTGCAAACAATAAAAGTTATTAAAACTAAACCTCTTTCTTAACCTCTTCTTTACTCTTTCTTAAATGCCAACTTTTCCTCAGCTAACTTAATTCATATACTAAAAGCACCAACCTATGCCAATGTTGCTGCCAAAAACGCCTTTGCTCCTAAAAAGAAAGAGCATACCAAGTTCTAGTTGCTATAGTCTAATAGGTTTTATTAGAATCTTTAGGATTTTCAGTATATGATTTTATCTATCTTCTCTGTTATCACCATCTAAAACACTCTGATGTTCACCACCACTGCGGTCAAAAAAAGATTCTACTATCAGTAGAAACTTGGTGGAATCTCAGATTCCACCATCTTTCCACCACCTTTCTACTGCTTTTTCACCATGCAGTGGAATCTCTTCAAAGGTTTGTGGAATGTACCTTCCACTACCTTTTCCACTACCTTTCTACCACCCTCTCAAGTTCAACAATTGGATAAACTGCTATATGACAGAGACCATTATGTTGATGTTATTGGATTAAGTAGTATATATTAGAGGCTAACATTTTAGTTTCATTCAACCATATTCCTTTATTTAAGCACTTTTTATTGGATTAACTTGCCTACAACGATACATTCTATTGAAGCTACTGATTTTTATCTAGTCTATCCAATTGGATGTTCTTTTCGTTGTATACATTATTTTAGCCATTAAGATACACTTCTTTATCATATACAAGAAGCTTCTTTAGCTATATATATAGGAAAAAAACAGACACTTTTATTTTCTTGGAGCTATATAGCGTAATGTACTAACAAATAGCTAACTTTATGCTTAGTTTTATATTATCTTACCTAATTACTGAAGGTTAAAGAAGCATAGCTTTTAAAAATGACAATTAGTAAAATGTACTAAAAGCTAACACACAGTAGCATACCTAAGCCAGCATGCAATAACAAATGGCAGCATTATATATAGGCCTACAAAAAGTTATCTTGCCAAGTAACTGAATAACGATATAAAAAAGTATCTGTACCATTAAAAAGTATGTCATCTTTCTCTGTTTCCATTTTGTTAAGAAACAAAAGCTACTCTATATAATAATCAAAAAGTTAAGATTAGTTACATTTAGGTCAATCAATCAAAATACCTTATTAAAAATAAGAAGCAAGCTCTTCTATAACGTAGTGATCATTCTAGCTATCAAAAGAAAAAAAGAATGAGATGCTATGAAATGAAGATAAAAACTTACCAGCAAAGGGTATGCTTTTAGATCAAGGTCACATATTATTAGGATCATATAGTAGCAACGTTTTCAAAGTGAGTTTTCTGATGAAGAAGTGGTAAAACACTATAAAACAAAAAAGGTATAGAGGAAAAAGTTTGCAAAAGAAAAGAATGAATAAAAGGAAAACGCGGATAACTCTGTAAAAAAAAAGAAACCATGTTAGAAGCGCGTGACATAAATAATTATGCAGTTCTTGGGAAATGTGAATGCACTAGTTTTGCTGTCATAACTTAATTTTGTATGCATGTCTGCTACAGTAACAGCGTTTGGAGGGAGAGAAAAATGTGGTAATATAAGAAATTCTACCACCTGGGTAGAAAGTGGGTGGAACCAGAGATTCTACCATGTAGTATAAAGGTGGTAGAATCACCCTTCAACTGCAGTGCACCTTTTTCATACTTTGAAAATTCTATAAAGTAAAATTATTAATATATAGTTCTCAGCTCATAGTGTGGTTGCTTTGCTGGTACACCAAGTATATAAACATGAGCTTCTTACTTCCTTAGTAAAGATAGGTGTTAAGCCCTTAGACAACTTTAACCCACTTGCTCTAACAGTTATTGGAGATCTAAAGTATGCCTCTTTGTCTGCCAAAGACAAGAGCAACATAGTTAAGGATTTTTTAGTCTCTTGTCTTCTCTGCACTTATCTCCACTTTTCTGTGCATCTGAGTAATAGTGTTGCTCAATATTTTACTCAGTCTAATAGAATTGTTCAGATTTCTGCAGATGCTTATAGCAAATATCTTGCTGACTGCAAGGTAGGCACTGCCCCATTAGTTTAGAACTTTCAAAGTTCTAAGCAAGCTTACTCTACTTTCACTCTCTCTACATAAAATCTCAAGGCAATAGATGATTAATGAGTAGATGCATCATATTCAGTTTATTCAATGCTAACAGAATCTGAATAAGCCTAATAGAAGTACTTAAAGTGTACTAGAAAGAACAAGATAATGTCAATCTTTTATTAGTTATAGAGATCTACCTTCTTTAAGGCAATCTTAATAGTCCATGGTCTCAATACTATATATATGCTACTAAAGCCAATACTCTTTCTCCTGCACAGAGTAATATTTCTCTTTTAGTTCATCCTAGTTACCTGCACTATGTACACTTAGGGATTAGCAAAATATTCATTTATTTGTATTTGTTTGTATTCACTCATCAATGAATGAATATGAGCAAAGACCTATGGTTGATGAATGAATATGAATATAGATTTCTTATTTCAATTAGTTATTTAAATATTCCTAGCATCATTCAAACAATAAACAAATATTCTAGCTTCATTCATATTCATTTGCATCATTTGTAGAATTACTCAATTAACGTAGGATTTACTCAGTTTTGCATCAATCGCAACATAGAAGCATTTAATGTTGTAAAGGAATTGTCGTTAGCATGGTTATGTGAAATGCCAAAGCATACATATATGAACTTTATATTAACTGTGAATTAGCTTGAATTTGCAAAGAGAGATTTTCTATTCTGTATGGAGTGAAGCAATTCAGATGTCAGTGCAGCAGAAAACACTGTTAGAGATGACAAAAGTATGATGACGTAGCACTAAAGTATGATATTGTGCATGAACAAAACTAGTGTGACAAATAGGATGTCAGAATGTGACATGTTATAGTAGCATTGAAGAAAAGCCCTTAAATATGCAAACATAAAATGTCTTCTAAAAGAATTAGTATGCAATGCACAAACACATTGTCTGTACAATGAGCGAATAGAAAAAGGAAACAGGACGTTTATTGATAATAAAAAATCAGTCGCTTCCAAACAGCATGCTTTTGTTCAATTGCAAAACAAAAAAGTTTTGCTTTTTTTTTGCATAAGCTAAATATTTAAAGCAGCATTCCTTTAAAGACACGTTATGGCATTGTTCAAGTCCTGTCAGCTAAACATATTATTGTTTAAATGGCGACGCTAAGTTTACTTTCAATATCTTATCTCCTATATGCTGAATGATCAATGGTTCATTAAGTCTGAAGAATCAATATTGTCATTTGACAGAGCAATCATTAAATCTTTTAGACCAAATGATCGTTTAGCTCCTTTAAACTGAATGAGCGTTTAATTTCTTTAGACTAAATCACTATAATATAAAATAAGAGCAGAAATAGAAACCCATTTCACTTTATTATTGATATTATATCATGTCTGACATACCTAAATGCTTCACTTCTTAGCAAAGAAGACGCACTGAATTTACTCATGCTACTGTAAGTATATATCTATTGTTATAATGTAACATTTTATACTAAATCATTGCATTGCCATAAAACCTGTAGGATCAAACTATAAAGTTTTCAATGCCTGCTCACTCTTTGGTACAATTGTATCCATCCTCTGAAGATCTTATGTTGGAAGATACATCTATTACTGATAAGAAAGTGGAAGAAAATACTTCATCCACTATGGTTACTGTTCCTTCCACCAAGCACAAGAGGTCAAAAACAAGCTGGGTATATGGAAATGAATGGGTCGTAGTTGAAAAAGATTCAAAGACAGGTATCAACTATTACCACTGTCAATACCAATATCTATCAGGCAGTATATACAATAAACAATATAAGAAAGTTAGCTCCATAACTAGCAACATCATGTACTATTTGAAAGCAGCATATAATCTCAATAGCAACTTTACAAAGGCGGGTATCCATAACAAAACCACTGGCATTATGGATAACTTTGTCATTCATTCATCAACAATCAATTCAAAGTTCACTTAAGATCTTTTTCGCAATATACTGCTTAATTATCTGGTTTCTGCTGCTTTGCTTTTTAATGCCATAGAGAACCCTGCGTTCCAGAAGCTGCTGTATCTTGCTTGTATGGCACCCAATGAACAACAGCTTTTACTTCCCAGTATGAAAACAATCTGCCACAATCTTGATCAAGCCTATGCGCTTTATCTTACTCAAATCATCGACCTTCTTAGACAGCAGCCATATATTTTATATACACTGGATGCATGGACAAGTGAATGGAGAGATGCATTTCTTAGTGTCATAACACATTGGATAGATGAAAATTGGACGCAAAAAACAGTTATCATCAGTTTTGAGCCATTGTCTGGTATACACAGCGCAGATAACATGGGAACAGTTTTTGTGAATCTCTTAAAGAGTTTGGATCTTGACAAAAAACCTTTTTTTATTACTACCAACAATGCTAGCAACATGATTATGATGGCTAAGAGAATTGAAAAAGAAGTATCTTCCAACATTTTCTAAGCAGATCAAAACTGTATTCTCTATATTGCCCATGTCATGAACTTATCTATGCAAGCAATCATTGGTGATGCTCTTGGCGCTGATGCTCCTGAAGATGACAACCAAGAGATGAACAATAGCAATCCTATTATTGATCCTTCTGAATGGGACCATCCAGGTAAGTCTTGCTTAGCTTTCATGTATCTTACAAAATTTCTCAAAACCTTTGTTTAAAGGTGCCATATTATGTTGTTTACAAAATGGTGTTAATAAGATTCACTCCTCCCCACAATGACTTGAGCACTATTGCAACTGTAGCAAAGCTATCCAAAAAGCAAGCTCAACCCTAGAAATGGAAGATGCAAATAAAATAAACAAAAACTAAACAGTGGTGAAGGAGCTCATTCTTGACGTTAAAACCCGCTGGAATTCCACTTATGCTATAATTGAATGGGCAATGGAAATGCGCTATGCTTACAACATAACCTACAGTAGCATTCCAAAGTTGGAATCATACCATCTAAGCAAACAAGAATGGCAAGTCCTACAAGAGCTACACCCATTGCTGAAACCATTTTTTGAACTAACAAGAATACTTGATAGTGAACAGTATCCTTGTCTATCAAGTACAATTATTAGATACAACATGTTGATGGATCATCTTGAGGATTACCATGATAATAGAGGAAAGATATGATTGAACTGTTACTGTAGGGAATGACATTGACAGTTGTTGACCTTTTTAGGATTGTCTCATGCTGCGATATAGAACTGAAGTAGCATAAAACAAATTGCAAAAGTATTATGCGCATACAGGAATACTAGTGTATTCAATTACTATATCACTAGATTCTTGCGCCAAGTTCCAATGGTAGAGCGATCAAGAGTGGGAGCCCGAATACATTGAGCAAGCAATGTGCAATGTGACTGGAACTTGGAAGAAGGAATTTTGTGTTATGCATTATGAAAACGTCTCCCAAATGCCTGGTTTCTGCCTGTTTCAGAGTTGACCGCGTCAGGATCAGTTGGCTGAGTATATAATGGAGCCAAGAGCAGTTGAGGATACCAACATACTCGAGTACTGGCGAAGTCACAGTGTTTAGTGGCCGCAAATGGCTGGAATGGCCCATAAGTATTTGTCTATTCTAGCATCTTCTGCTCCCTCTGAACAGTGCTTTTTGCACGCCAAGTTTTTTGCTCCGTTTTAACACAATCGTTTGTTGCCAGAAACAATTCAGAAAAGTGTTTTAGTAGATTCCTGGAGTAAAACTTTACTCTCTACTGAATAAAGCTTTTTAGACCATAAAACATTACTTCTCTATTCTTTTTCGCGAAATGTCTTTTCCCAAGTGATTTTGCTCTTACTTTTCTCTTAAGCTTCAAGGGCTCATTTAGAGTTCATTTAACTTGCTATTACATTCACTCTCAGAAAACCTTTTGCCAACTTCATATTACCAATTAGCCTTGTTAAAGTGATAACAACAAAATGGCATTGTCTTTAATTATAAGATTGAGAACATTACTCATTCCTAATTTCTATATACAATGACAAATAATTGAACGAATATGAATATTGCCTCTGTTATTCAAATAAGCTAAGAATATTCATCTGTTTATTCAAATGAACGAGAATATTCACATTTGCTTAGCGAACAAATAAGAATATCTAAAAAATTATTTGAATGAAAATGAATATTTGTTTATTTATTCATATTCATTCTTGCTGATCTCTATGTACACTGAATAGCTAACGCTCACAATTTGGTTTTATCTTTTAGAATCAGTCCTTACACATTTCATGGTTTGTACCTTGCTCCTTCTATAACTCATTAAGAAGTAATGACATGTATTCAAACATTCAACATTGACAATTACACACTTGTTTTCAGCGACCTCAACATTTATTTGCACACAGTAACTGGTAATTCTAAACAAAATGAGCGAGCAAAAGATATAGCAAACTGGATTGGCTCAAATGGCTTAATCTTGTGGAATGTGGAACTAGCATATGGCAAATCTATATTCTATAAATATCATGGCTCTAGCATCATTGACCTCTTCTTGTTGTAATGAGCACATTTTACAAATGTCAACCTTATAATTCACGATGACCTATCATTGAATTCAGACCACCACTTATATAAGCTATCATTTGACACAGTGTCTATACCACTGCTCCCTGCAGAAACGGCTGCATGTAAACTATGGCATCTTTTGCATTTGCAAAAACCAGAGCTCTACAAAAAGTACATTACTATCTTTGAAGTAAAAACAGAAACACTTCATAGAGAGATCTAGCAACTTGTACAAAAAAACTCTCATTTGCCATATCCTGCTCAGTTAGAAAGTTTGGTGGAAAGACTCACTAAGTCAATCTACTTTGCTTTGGATTACAGTGTTGGGCGCTTGCAATCATGTCTGAGATTAGCAAAATGGTTTTGGAATGATCATCTGCAGCAGTTAGCTAACTATCATCAATAGTTGTATTAATGCTAGCGTCATTTGCACAATGACCTTGAATGTATTAAAGCCTACACTGAGTATAGACAGGCGTGTGCTGACTTTAGTTCAGCAGTAGACACAGCATGGCAATGATCCTGATGACAGTTTTGTAAAAAGCTCAAGGAAAACTTGGACAATATAACCATGACTATCAAACATATACGAATACATCATAGGACCAACGTCACCTTATTATCATCTGACGGCCCCTTGCAAGCAGCCAATGACATGATTTCTTATCTTGAGAATGTCTTTAGTAGTTCTGTTCCTCTATGTACTAAGCCAGTAGAGGCCTCACCTTTCATGCACCAACATGCAAGCATAGTGCGCACAAAACCTTAGACTATCAAAACTGTTATCAATGTTATCTGATCCTTGCCAAATTAGAAAGCGCCAGGTATTGATCACATTCAGGCAGAAATGCTCAAGCTTATATCTTAAGCACTTAGTAAGATCTTAGATGCTTTGTTCACTTTATGTTAGGTATGGTCCTGGACTTCTATAGCATGGTGAACAGCCTAGGTTGTTCCCATCTATAAGCAGAAAGGATCTTTGTCTGCTCCATCTAGCTATTGGCCAATCAGTTTAATCTCAGTTTTCCATAAACTGTTAGAACGCTGTATTGCCAATGAGTTAACTACCATAATGCCCACGCTTAACATTGCTCAAGGAGAGTTTCATGCTCATAGGAGTATATTGGATCAAGCCTTATATTTGCACAAGATTATAAGATATTTTGCCTGTGACAGGAGGGAGCACTGCAGTTGAAAGGACGTTTTACCCTGGGTAAAATCTGGGTAAAACGTCAAATATTACCCACATTTTACTCACATTTTACCCACGTTTTACCCAGTGGATAAAACTTTTGAGAAGTGGGTGAAACGTACCTTTTACCCACATTTTACCCACGTTTTACCCACCTTCTATACCGTTATTAATTGGATAAAACAATATGTGTCAGACATAATTACATTAATGCTATTGGACTAATTTGTATGCATTTAACAACTAACATTAAAATTCTATTCGACCATATTCTTTTCTTTAAGCTCTTTTATTGGATTAACTTGCTTACAACAATACATGCTATTGGAGCTAATGATTCTTATCTAGTCTTTCTGATTGGATGCTTTTTTCATTGCATTCATTATTTTAGCCAATAAAATACACTTCTTTATTATGTACAACAACACTTCTTAGCCTTATATATAGAGAAAACAAACATTTTTATTTTATTGAAGATATATAATATAATGTATGAACAGGTATCTAACTTTACGATTGGATCTATATAATCTTACCTAATTACTGAAGGCTAAAGAAGCATAGAATTTAAAAAATGATAATTAGTAAAACATACGGCATAGCAATAACAAATGGCAACATTATATATAAGCCTACAAAGATTATCTTAATGAATAATCAAGTTACAACATAAAAAAAAATCTGTACTATTAAAATATGTATTATGTTTCTCTGTTTCCATATTTTTTAAAGAAAGGAAAAGCTACTCTATAGAACAAATAAAAAGTTAAGATTAGTTACATTTAGGTCAATTAATCAAAATACCTTAGTTAAAAGTAAGAAGCAAGCTTTCTTATAACATTGCAATTATATCAGCTATTAAAAGAAAAAAAAGAATGAGGTGCTGTCAAATGAAGATAAAAGCTTACCAGTAAAGAACACGCTTTCAGGTCAAGGATATATGTCATTAAGATGATATATTATCAACATTGTGAAAGTAAGTTTGCTGATGAAGAAGTACTGAAAATGCTGTCATATAGCTAGTATGTCATTATATACCTTAATAGCAGGACTACAATACAGTTTTCCAATTTAGTATATAGATCATCGTATTTTACATGCAATGTAGCTCTCTCCTTTACGCAGTATAAAGACGATCAGACTATCTTACTACATGCATCATGTATCAAACTAAGTGTACAGTTTAATCTATGCAAGGTGGTTCTTTCCCTCTTTCTTTACATCTCTCTATCCTTATAGATCTACACTGTATCTATAGAGACAACACATAGAACAACACATTACACAACGCATACACTTACATTTAGAGACAACATATAAATAGTCATGAAAATATAATGATAATAAAAACAATCTTGACTCAGTCTCAAAGGATTCTATTGTCCGATTTTCTTTTATCTCATTTGTCTCTAACATATACAACATTTTTTTTCCTTTGAATACCTTTTATTATGTCTGCTCAAAATGACAATACTAACTCTCCCATTTTTAGAACCATTTCATAAGAAGATCGTGAAGCTATCAGACAGGCCATGTCCATGGGCAATCTGGTCGCTCCACAGGAAGAAGACACCGCTATGCAAGTGGTAGAGGAGTCTACAGAGCTCCACATTAACTTGGAAAAAATTCAAGAAAACTTACATCAAAAGAAGAAGGCTGCCGCTGATAAATTGATCTGGGTCTTGGCCAATCTGCAAGGAACACAGCAGGAATAGGAAACAGCTCAGGCAGATCTTGATGCTGCCAAAACTGCTTGGAACGCTTTTGTGGAAGCCAAGAAGGTATGAGAGGAAACCTTTACAGAAGGAACAAGCACAGAGGAAAAAAGCAGCCAGACATTGGCTGTTGTACCAAAAGAGCTACTAGCATTTCAGATCAAAGGTAGGCCTATCAGAAATGTAAGCAAAAAGATGCATGACACCGTACATACGTTCATCAGCGCTTTTGAGGTGCAATTGAGGGCATATAAATTGGTTCCACTCAATGACCATTGGGAATGGTTATTCTGGTTGACCTGTGATGACATGCAACGTCAATGGTTTGCACGTACATTAGCTGACAAAGGACTTTGCTGGGAACAGGCGCATACACACCTGGAAAAGGAGTTTGGAAATCCCTTCTATATTTGGCAAAAGAAGGATGAACATCACTACCTGGCACAACGTCCTGATGAAAGCATACACCTCTTTCTGGAACGATATCAAGAGGTATCTTATGAGGCCAATTTAGAAAGTGACCAAGACTTAGTGTACAACTTTGTATGCTCCCTGTTACTGCCAATTAAGAAAAAAGCTTGGTCTACCCTGACAAATCAATATGGTCTCGAATTAACAAATGACCTGCAGCAAGCTGCACAGTTGATTATGGCCGCATGTAGGGAAGGTACCAACAATACCTATATGGAAACAGCATCCAACGGCAAAAGGTGATATGACAATGAGGGTTTCAATGGTAACAAGAAGCACAAACATGCTAGACAGGGCGCCTGCCCTCTACACCCAAAAGGTTCGCATGCTAAGGAAGACTGCTTCATGTGGAAATCAATGCTGAAGGAGGCAGCAGCCAAGAGCAACAAACCCCACAACAACGGACAAAAGGGGTACAAGGAGCCAAACCTCTGCCGCTACTATAAAAAGGTGGAATACACTAAAGGGCACACATGTCCAGAATATTAGAACAGCAAGAAAGTAGTGGCAAACCGCTCTGTAAAGGTTATGGATCTAGAAGATCCAGACAACCTATTGCCAATCAACATGAAGAAATTGGATCTCCAACAACAAGGTATTCACCTTACAAATTCCATTAACAAAACCACTGACTCAATTTACGTACCAATTCTTGTACAGAATAAACGACAGTGGGGCCTCATTGATATGGGAGTGAATGGATCTTTTATGGACCTGGGATTAGCATAGGAATTACATTTGTCAGTTAACACAAATAAAAAACATAATATCCAACTGGCATCCACAGATAGTACCATAAATAGTTTTGGTACTGTTGAAGCAGAATTGTCATACAAGGGTAAACACCTAAAACATACCTTCATTGTTATGAATCTATCACTGGGTACACAAATCAGCATCGGTTTGGATCTTATGCCCAAGTTAGGATTAGGCATCACAGGTATCGCAGCTTCATGGGATGACTAAATGGAGAAAAACTTTAAAGACAATATCATAAATGATATTCCTAAGCCCAACAACTCACCCGCAGGCACAACAGCAGAAAGACATATATTCTTTCAAGCAATTCAGCCTTCATTGCATATTAATGCAAACATACCTAGTTCATCATTTTGCATGATACCTGAGTCAATTATACGCTTAGACACACCAGAAGGCTTAACATCATACCGAAGACAATATGATCTGCCAGTGGTGTATGAATCCAAAGTACAAGAAGCCATAGACACTTGGTTAAAAGAGGGAACAATTGAAAGGGCACCAGTTGACACAGCCTGGAATAGTCCTTTAACCCTGGCACCAAAGAAAGATGCATCCAGTAACTATATTGATCGTCGTCCTTGCTTGGATCCATGACATATCAACAAACTCATCAAAGTGGATCGATACCCACTACCTCTTATTGGAGACATATTTCACAAGCTTGGAGGTTCTACTGTGTTCACTACATTGGACCTTAAAACTACTTTTTATTGTTTCCAAATCTATGAGCCAGACCGTCCTAAAACAGCATTCACTTTTAAAGGCATGCAATATATGTTTAAAGGTTGTCCATTTGGTCTCAAACCGATATCATCCAAGTTTCAACACGTCATGGATATCCTTTTCTGTGATACTCCGTTCATGACAACATTTGCGGACAATATTATCATACACTCTGAAAATATGGAAAAACACACAGTGCATGTCAAAACTGTTATTGATAAACTCACTGCCGTCAACTTGATCCTCAACCCTAAAAAATGCTACTTTGCACAAAAGTTGGTTTATTTATTAGGTTTCTGCATGTCAGGAAAAGGCATAATGCTGGACCCATGCAAAGTGAGTAACATACAAGAGTGGCCACTTCCTCACACAGGAAAAGATGTACAACGTTTTCTTGGCGTCATCAACTACTTCTAGGAACACATTCCTAATGCTTCCATGCTCATAGCTCCATTGGATCGGTTATGCAATGCGGACAATCTGAAAGACCTTTGGACAGAAGAGCACATGACCACTTTCCAAAGCCTAAAGCAAATTTTGCTGACGCTACCTATCCTGTGCTACCCAAACTTAAAATACCCGTTCAGTGTTGCAACAGACGCCTCTAACACAGGCATTGGGGCAGTTCTCTACCAAATAATTAATGGAGAAACACGCCATATTGCTTTCATGGCACGTGCTTTAACAACAAGCAAACGTAATTATTCCACTACCAAATGAGAACTACTTGCTATTATTTATGCGCTCAACAAATTCTACAAATATCTATGGGGAAACAAATTCACCCTCCTGACTGACCACAAGGCACTAATGTATCTTCATATGCAAAAGAAGCCTAATGCCATGATGATTAACTGGCTTGATATGCTTCTGCAATATGACTTCAATGTTGAACACCTCCCAGGTTTACAAAACATCTTATCTGATCAACTTTCACGCCTTTTTCCCCCGGCAAAAATGCTAGAAAGGGGTATTGCTCCTGCAATAAGTTAGGATGATAAGGAAAAGCTTCTTAATAGGGCAGCTTCCATGGATAATGATGATAAATTAATTCCACCAGAAAAGGAACGCCCAGAGCTTTTATACAACGCGCATATATTTGGACATTTTGGCGCTGACGCCATGGTCAATGCACTTCATAACGAAGGGTTACACTGGCCGAACATACATAAAGAAGCTGTAAAAACAGTAAGAAAGTGTGCAGAGTGCCAAAAGCACAATATCATAAAAAGAGGTTATCATCCTCTGCGTCCTATACATGCATACTTGCCTTGTAATCATTGGGCAATAGATCTGGCCAGTCCTTTCACTACCTCTCATACAGGTAACAATTATTTGTTGATTATGATTGACATTTGCACTCGTTTCTGTGTTCTCCATGCAATACTTAACAAATCTCAAAACACAGTGGTAAACGCTGTAATTCACATCTTCTGTGATTTCAGATTTCCTCAATATCTACAATCTGACAATGAAAAAGAGTTCATCAATTTACTCATTAAATTACTGGCGTAATTATTAGGTTTTGATCATCAATTGGTCACACCTTATCATCTAAGAGCCAATGGCATAGCAGAACGCTGGGTTTCTATCTCAACAAACACACTCAGAAAATGCATCAAAGGGGCAACCTGAGATTAGGACCTCTATATACCAAGTGTACAACTAGCATTAAATGCAAAAGTCACAAAGCAGACAGGATCATCACCTTACAGTCTTATGTTTGCAAGAACTATGAATGGGTTTAAAAATTACCAAGAAGATCCTAGCACTCCTCCGCTAACAAACAAAGAACTTTTGCAGCGTATAGAGGATATGGCGAATATTATTTTTCCAGCAATTGCCGAAAGAATGCAAGCTGTGACAAATGCACAAAAAGGAAAATTTGATAGTAAATACAGACTAGTCAAGTTTCCGCCAAAAAGCCAGGTCATGATCAAAGAAAGACAATGCAGAAAATTAGAACCTGCATATCATGGTCCTTATACAGTTGTCAAAGAAACCAGAGGAGGATCCTATGTCCTTATAGATGAACAAGGACTTTTACTCCCAAGCGACTATCCACCATCAGCACTCAAATTGATATCTCAAGACGAGATTATTTCCCTAGAAGAAGTCCAAGAAAAAGGCAAAGACTATTATATTGTAGAAGCCATAGTAGGACACAAAGAAATTTCTAAAGAGAATTATATCTATAGAGTAAGATGGGAAAGTTACAGTGAAGCTGACGATACATGGCAAAAGCCAGATTCATTCAGCAGTCCACAACCTATTATGGATTACTGGGAAAGACTTGGCACTACACCAAATAGCAAGACAGGTCAGAAATGCACACTACAAAATACATGATCCAACAAACGTCTGAATAATAACCAGAAAAATTCATGACAAAGTAAATGTATACGAACATAACTCCATACAACTATCATTTAGTTTACGGTTAAGTCTAACCTGGAAGGGGGTAATGTCATATAGCTAGTATGTCATTATACACCTTAATAGCGGGACTACAATATAGTTTCCCAATTTAGTATATGGATCATCGTATTTTACATGCAATGTAGCTCTCTCCTTTACACAGTATAAAGACGATCAGACCATCTTACTACATGCATCATGTATCAAACTAAGTGTACAGTTTAATCTATGCAAGGTGGTTCTTTCCCTCTTTCTTTACATCTCTCTATCCTCATAGATCTACACTGCATCTATAGAGACAACACATAGAATAACACATTACACAACGCATACACTTACATTTAGAGACAACATATAAATAGTCATGAAAACATAATGATAATAAAAACAATCTCGACTTAGTCTCAAAGGATTCTATTGTCCGATTTTCTTTTATTTCATTTGTCTTTAACACATATAACAAATGCCATAGAGTAAAAAAAAGCAGAGGAAAAAGTTTGTGAAAAAAAAGGATAATAAAAAGAAAATGCGAATAACCCCATAAAAAAGAAAAAAAACCATGTTAAAAGCGCGTGATATAAATATTGATGCAGTTCCTGAAAATTATATATACATTGTCATACTGCTTATATTTTTACATTTGTTAGTTTTTCTCTTTTGGGAAAGAAGAGACTGAATAATACTAAAGATTGCTCCCTTTATAGGAAAGTGGGTAAAACATCATGTATTACCCAGGGGTAAAATGTAGGTAAAACGCCTATTCTACCACAGTGATGGCGTGTTATAGGGTTCTATTCTTTCTCCTTTCCTTTACTCAGTCTTTATCAACACTTTCCCTTGATTACTAAGATTGATTTCATACAACCTATATATGGTACTGGTACCCAATCCCCCCATTAGATGATCTTTTAACTTTTGTTCTCAGCGCCCTTTTACTTATGATCTCCTTGAATTTTAGCATGCAGCTTACCATTCACTGCTTAGTGAATTGCACGAACTACATAATCTATATTCTTTTGGTATCCAAGGACCTGAGGATTATACCTCTGTTTTGATGCTTCCTATCAATTGTCTGTTGTATGCAGATGATGTTGCCCTTATAGGAACACCAGATGATATTGACCAACTCTTGGTAGGAGTAGAAATCCACTCTTATCTTCTAGGTTACCAATAGAATCCAACCAAGTACAAGGTACTCAACGCCCCAACTGATCATATTTTTATGCTCTATGGCGATCAGTTACCCACTTGCAGGACCTTTTGATACCTAGGTATCCCTTTTTCACAGTCAGGTATTGACGTGAATCTCTTGATACATCATGCTAACAACAAGGCAGTGAATGTTATGCATTCACTGAAAGGTTGTGGTATGCACATGTATAGGTTTGGTATTGCTCATGCTCTAAGGATATATAAAATTTTTATATATCCTATTCTAGAGTATGGGCTTGCTATTCTTCACCTTACCAAATGTAAGATTGAGGAGGCTGAGCATAGTTAAAGATGTTGTCTGAGACTATGTCTCTGCTGTAATCCTTCTTCTCCTGTTGGTGTTTTATATTTTGCTTCTCTTGCTATATTGCTGTCAGTGTATGGAAGATCATTGATCCTCCAGGCAAAATTTTTTTACCATACTGAAATGATTCCTAATGACACCCTGCTGAAGTGTATAATCTCACAGCTTTAAGCATGCCATAGTGAAGCAACATGGGTTAAGCTTCATTATAATGTACTATGGAAAGAAGTGCATAAACTCAGAGATCAGCCTGACCCCTTGAAGTACCTATTAAAAGAAGCTATCCATCTCTTCTGCCAATATGAAATCAATGCCCTTCTATCAATCAAGGATTCTCCAATTACCTTGATGCAAGGCTTATGTCATCCTGTTTGGGACCCAGTTCTTCTTTTACCTTGTACCAGTAAAGAGTGTTACTATTTAGTCAAGTGGTATATTGCCTGGTTGCCTCCTTCGTCCTTAGTTGCATGTCAGTGCAGATATTCTTATAGAAATCATAATCACTTTCTCAACTGCCCTCTTATCAAGACTGCCATAGAAAACCTTATGCATGTTATATATCTGTTTCCTCTGCCTGCCATGCATCCAGTAGATTATGCACTTAATCTGTTGCCTTAAAAGATTCTGTCTACCTATAGCCTATGGATAGTTATGTGGCAGTGCCTTCACATTGTCCTTTGCAAGATCAATTAAGCCACCTCTGATGAAACCTTTGATCCTGAACCTCTTCCCAGTACTCTGCTTATTGCTGCCTTCAACAGGCACCATAGGTACAATTGAGTTGCATATTTTTCTTGACATGTATTTTATTTCCTACATGTATTTCTCTTTATGAACTGCACCTTATTTTGACTTTTTCTTTTTAATTTATTTATTGATTTCATTTGTACAGTCATCTTTTTTACGTTTTCTTTTTTTGGCTCTGTACTAATATCAGGTTGTGTTGTCTTGTCTCCTCATGGATGGTCTTCTTCAGTTCTCAGTTGATCTTTCCTGAAACTTGGTTCTCTGCTATTGTAATGGCTGTGCTCTTAGTCTCTATGGTCTTCATGTGTCATTGTTTCCTTCTACTCCTTCTCATTTGTCTGCTTGGTGCATATTTTTATATTACCTGATGCATCTCACTCTCTTTTTTTTTCTTACATCCTTAGCAGTCAGATTTTTCCCAATAGGTAAAGTATTTAAGAGAGAAATAAAGATAAAGAGATCAGAAGGATACTTTGAGACTCTTGGATATTGTTTTATTCAAAAGTCCAATTACTGGTTTTAACAATCTCTACTACTAATATTTATACTGTCTGGATGCTTAGTCAGATATCTTATTAATCAGAGGATGCATAAGCTCTGAGTAATCATGGTGGATTGATAATAATTGATAATGAGTGCTTGTCAAGATGTTATTGTCTATCTGAGTTTGAATAAGAGAATTCAAAGATGATGACAAATCACTGTGTTCCTGCTAAGATTGTAATCATTGTACTTATCTTGTCACACCAATTATAAGATAGAGAGACTATACCAGAAGTTTATATAAGACCGCAATGATTGCTTTATTAGAGGAAACAAGGTGATAAGTGAATGTGTATGATCGTTATATAATAAAAATATATCAAATACAACAATAGGTTTTTTTCATCTGCACTGACCATCCTTATATTACTTCTCTGCTTGTACCCCTATCTTTTTTATGCCAACATACTTTTTTTAATTTTTCCTCCAAGTAGTACAGAGTTTTTTTTACATTCCTTTAATACAATTAAATCAATAAGGCGGCCAATGCACCATGAAAAACTGGCATTATAGCCATTATATCTTAAATAAACTATTTTGAACTATACCATATCCCTTATTTTCTTTTGACATAGTGTATAATGATTGTTTCTAGCCGTCCTAAGGAAGTAAAAAAATACAGAAATGAAGCGCTTGCATATACTTGATTCTATGGAAAGTCTTGGTCTTCTTCCTGTCTCTTTGGTTATATGCACCACGTTTTTGAAGGTATATGACACTTGGGTGGAGTTCGTGCACAACGTATTTGGCTGGGACACAATGTCTGGCAGTTGTTGATACACCGCGTCTTTTGAGGTACACTACCTTTACAAACCAAAAAATAGATATATAACAGACTCTAATGGTGCACAACTTTCGTGAATGATGAACCTACCACTTGACCTTAACCTGGGTAAAACTGGTGTTACATGACGCTATCATCTCTGCATTTTATTGTTCTATCCTAATGTATATACTGTTGTCTTTTAAGTTATAATAGTATAATTTATAATTATTTTCTTTTGTTTGTTATTGCTGTCTTCCATTTTATCTATTCTTTTATTAGTTTCTTTTCCTAAAGATCTTGTCTTACTAGTATGAAGTTTAGTAGAAGTTTTTTATAAATAAAAAGATGAGAATAAAGGAAATAGAAAGGTATATGTAAAAGTGATATCTAAAAAACTCTTTTTATGCCTCAAGCTCTATTTACACTCTAAAATTTATCTTGGTCAAGTTATATTGTTGTCATTGGATTGCTAAGGATCATTGAAGTATATAATTGATAGAAGTTTATTGTGTATTTTGCTAAAATCTTTTTTTTAGTACCCTTCTATTATTATATTTTCTTCTTTCAATCACCTTTATTTTATTATTCTCTTTTAAAATTCTTTAACATTCTTTTTATAGTTAAGATTATCTTATTGTACCTTTTCCCTTTTATCAATTGCAATTACATTGTATCTTTTTCTTCTAAGTATTATATTTATTATACACCCCTTCTCTTCCTATATATATTTGTATTCTCTTTATTTTGTATCCTTCTGTTACAAGATAAAGCACTGCATATATCAATTGGTAAGGAGTGAGTGACAAAGTTATTTTAAGATGTGCTGTGCTACTCTCAATCTATTATGGAAACCTGAACAAAAGTCTCAAGGTTTATAGCTAAACTGGAGGAGTTTGATAGAACCTTCAGAAGAAACCCCATCTTATAACTGAAAAGCATAAACCACTTGTGCAAGGTTGTAAACTTATCTGACAAAAAGATCCTGATGATGGCCGCCTCACATCTTCATAGATAAGCTGAGCGCTGATGGGAAGTTAAAGAAAGTAACATAAATTCTTAGAATGAATTTGAAGAGACTTTTTAGGCGCAATTTTCCTCCATGCAAATGTGGGAAACATAGTGGTTCAAACTGGAAACATTACGTTAAGGTCCAGATCAGACTGTTGATGATATTGCTCTATATCTATAGAAATTATTTGCACTTATAAAACAAACCAAAGAAACCCTGATGATCTATATATTTTTGCATGCTATCAAGCCAGATATTGCCTATAAAGTGGAATAAAAGGGACAAATTAAAAAGTTAGATGATGCTATTACAAAAGCATGCTGCATTGAAATTGTCAAAAAGAAATATCTAACAACTGAAACCTTCTCAATGTCATATTCAAGTGGTATCTCTTCAATTTCAAGCGCAGCTAGCACAGTCAGTGACCCCTAGTCTAGAAGTCTTAGTGAATTGACAGAAGGAATCAAAGCAATTAAGATTCACCTTATTGATAGAAATAAGACAAAAAAGGCCCCAAGCCAGATTGAATGCTGGAATTGCAGCGCCAAGGGTCATAAATCTAGTGATTGTAATCAACCCCAAAAGAAGATACAGATGATAGAAAAAGACAAAGAGCGTCAGTAATAGAGGCAATTAATACCTAAAAAAATCTATCAAGTCCTCAAAAAAAGAATTCACACACTCAAGAAACCACGTCTGTCAATCTCTTGCAAGGTATTGAAATCTATAATAAATGAACTGGAACTGAGACAGAGTTATCTGTAACAGGATAGCCAAATAAAAGAGGACCTATGACTCTCCCTGGTCTGGAAGAAAGAAAAGAAAATTTAGAAACTATCTAAGGAAATAAAAAGCCAAAAAGAAAATGGAAAATGCAAAGACACCTACTAGTATAAACCAATTCATGCAACATCTGGGAGCGCCTTAGACAAGTGGACACAGGTCTTATAGTAGCAGACTAGGTGGTGATAAGCCATCATGCATACAAAGATTTTAGGGATGGCTTATGCTACCTTTATAGCCAGAAACCAGCAATGGAAAAAAGTCAGCCCAACAAGGTCAATAGCGTGCAAGCTATAGAACCAAAGGTCAAATCTGAGAACTTATCTGACTGAGATCAGAAGAATAATAATCCCTAGATATTTTCAGATAATGAAGAAGACCTTACCTTGACTAACTTTTCAGATTGTGATAGTGATGATACAACATATACTTATCTATATAACTTTAAGAGTATATGAGACAGCAAGCCCTTGCATAGTTTAATCTCTATTAGAGATATGACTATTCAAGCAGTCTTTGACTCTGGTGTGAGTGTATTAGTTATCAGCCATTCCTTAGCTGAAAGGCTGAACCTCATTCTAAATGGTGATCAGCTTCTACTATCTAGTTTTGATGACAAAGAATGTAAGCCATGCAAAATAACAGTAAATGTGCTAATATATATAGCAAAAAAGTTATGCCCTAAACATATATGTATCTAAGATTCTACTAACCATGACGTATATTTCCTTGGGATGACATAGTTTAGAACTTATAATATTAGGCAGAACTTGAAGGAGTCTATTATCATCATCCCAACAAAACATGTTATGGGTTATATGGAATTACAGGGTAAATCATTTACATTATAAGAAGCAAATCAGGATGAAGCATCAATCTGGGCAGTTAATGTGCGTGACAAGACTGAAACAGTAGACAAGCTTCAAAATTATGTCAAGGATATCTTTGAAATGGCTCCAACTGAATCCATTGTCAAAGAGTCTCTTCTAGAAGTAGTTAGCCTATTAAAAGACTATGAACATACCTTTGTGGAAACTGCTAGACTTGGTCAGATTACTTTAGTAGAGTATAATATACCTTTAACCACTAATATTCTAATTTGTTCAAGACCATATTGGTTATCCTGGGAAGAAGAAGAGCATATAAGGAATGAAATCCAGAACATGCTTGATTTAGGGTTGATATAACCTTTGAAAGAAACTTGGATATTGCCAGTTTTCTTTGTGTAAAAGCATAATGGATCATTATAAATGGTTATTGATTATTGCAAGCTGAACTAAATAACCATCAAGGATACGTTTCCCTTATTGTACATCGATGAGCTGCTGGATTCTCTTGGAGGTTCCACTTGGTTTTCCATCCTGGATGTGGTGTTCAGATACTGGCAAGTCTCTGTGGCAGAATCATTTATAGAAAAAACTGGATTTGTTACTAAGGAGGGTACTTACAAGTTCACCATGATACCTTTTGGACTCACATCTGTACCATCCACATTCTAGAGGTTAATGTTAAGTCTTTTTGGGCCATACATTAGAACATTCGTGTATGTCTTTATTGATAATATTATTATCTACTCAAAGATATATAAGGAACACCTGAAGCATCTGGAAACTGTATTCAAGATTTGTACTGCTGCTGATTTAAAACTCAAGCGCAGCAAATACAGCTTTGCCAAGCAGCAAGTTCAATATTTGGGACATGTCATAGGCGCCAATAGACTACTACCTTGCCAAAGGAATGTCAAGAAGGTATTGGGGATGCCTTTGCCTAAAAATGTGGATGAAGTACAATCATTTCTTGGAACTACTGGATACTATAGAAGATTTGTTCAAGACTATGCTGCAATAGCCCAACCTTTGACAAGCCTGTTGAAGAAAGAATCATCATTCCTCTAGAGTAATATACATGAAGATACTATTTATATCCTAAAGGCGGCGCTTACCAATCCACCTATTCTGGCTTTCTCAGATCAGGATCAAATCCAAATCCTTATGACAGGTGCATCTACCTATAGTCTTAGCACAATTCTTTTTTAGGTTTCCTATAAAGGTGAATCTTCAGAAATGGTTATTGCCTATGCTTTCTAATCATTATAAGGCCCCCAAAAAAATTACGCCATTACCTATCTTAAAGCGCTTGCTGTGGTGTGGGCCATATATAATTTCTAGCATTACTTGGCAGAACGATGATTTATCTTACAGACAGATCATTCAGCGCTGAAGTTCATCTTCAATAATAATTACCTGTTAGCCAAGATACTTCACTGGGCTGCAGCAATGTTAGAATATAACTTCACAATTGAACATCAACTAAGAAAGTGTAATCTCACTGATACACTATCAAGGCTTATTACTACCTGAAGGAACTTTTTATTGTAGTTAGCTTAGTTATTTTTTTTTGTCAAGAGATCTTTTTTTCCCTTATGGTTTTTATCAAGCTTGGCAAAATTTGTAATGTCAGTACTATTGTATCTATCATTTTAGATATAATAAATAAGCTGCATGAACTTCAGTTTATAGTGAAAAAAGAACATTACTCCTTTTTCTTCAAAAAAAAGAGAATCCTTTTTACTAGACCCATATATAAACCCTACCTTTAACTATAAGTAAGAAAGAGTTTTTGTTTATCAGAATACCTTAGGTTTACTCAAGATTCTTTTTTTATGTCTGTATGCAATAGATTATCTATTATACCTTTTGATCTTTTACTACCTTACTGAGAAGCAGTACCCATCAGGAGCAGACAGCCATGTACAATGTAAGATTAGAAATTGAGCCAAGCACTTGATAGTAGTTAATAAAAAGCTCTTTAAGAAGGAAATTGAGACTGGAGAAGTGGGTCAAGAAGTTCTTTATAAAGGGATGGCAAATGAGGTTATTACTAAGGTTCATTGTAAAGGACATTTCAGTGTGAACAACACCTGGAGGTGATTAAAGATCCAATATACAGGCCCAGGATTGTTTGCAAAAGCCTGAGAGATTGTGAAAACTTATAGTACCTGTCAATTTTAGGCAAAATAAGCTTCAAAAAGAATGGAGGTAGTAAGACCAATTCTGGCACCAAGATATTCCTTTTTCATAGTTGGGTGTAATGCTATTGGACTAGTCCTTCAGTCTAAGAAAGGGAACCAATATATTCTTGTAGCAGTAGATTATCTTACCAGATAGCCTATAGCAGCAGCAGTACTAGACATTACTGAACAAACTACAGCTGATTTTTTATTTAACTATGTTATTATTCTATATGATATTCCTAACTTTATCCTAATAGATCATGGTTCCAATTTCACAGTTGAATATATATATAAATTTTTGAAGCAGCTTGAATGCTAACATTTTACTACTATGGCATATAGACCTCAGACAAATGGTCTCAGTGAAAGGATAAATCAAACAATCACCCAAAAATTGGCCAAGATCATTTGAGACAAAGGCAAAGAAGAAGACTAGGATGACTATCTAAACACAACCGTATTTGTCATTCAAACTATGCCCAATAACTCTACAAAATATAACCTGACAATGCTTCTATTTGGTTATGAGATGAGGACGCCTAGCACATGGCCATCACCAAGCAAGGACTTTGAAGAAGGCATGCTGGTTGATGCAGTTATAAGCAGGGTCAAAGTAATCAAGTACTTAGTGTGGTATATGTCGCTGTCATAGTGTGACTTCCTAGTACTTGTGTTCCATGAACAGGATGATCGGAATTAACGTGTTTCCATTTACAGTGAACTTCTCTAGTTTGGAACACCGACTGCACCTCTTCTCTAAATCAGAGATCTATCACCGAGGATGAAGACAAGGTGACACTGCTATACCGCAGTTATTACACTTAGCTAAATCATACACCTATCGCCGAGAAGAATGTTCACTAATTACAAATCCCGCATAAGAGCAAATAATTATAAATAGGCAGACAAGTTGAATGAAATAAAGATATCCAACAGTCTCAAAGGATTCTATCCGTCCCCTTTTCTATCTATATATAACACATTTTTTCCTTTGAATTCTCTCATCTTTTATTTTTCTTACTATGTCTGCCACTACTACACCTACCAACATGCCCATCTCTGGTCCTGCTATTGAAGAAAGACAAGAACTAGGCCAAGGTTCTGGCAACGAGATTCCTCCTCAGGAGGACACTGTCATGGAAAATGCTGAGAATTCCTCGGAAGCCTCAGTTGACATTGAACAACTTGAGGAAATGCTTAGAACAAGAAAGAAGAACGCAGCTACCAGACTGATGCAAGTCCTGGCCAGTGCCTCTTCTAGTGAGCAAGAATGGCTAGATGCCCAGTATAACTTGAATGCAGCCAACACTGCCTAGAAGGCCTTCCTAGAAGCCAAGGAAGCACAAAAGGACACCTTAGACAAGGTACAAAAAGGAGAAAACATACATTCGGGACAAAACAAGCGTTTCACCCTGGTTCCAAAAACCTTTCTGGCTTTCCAAATTTGTGGTGGTCCCATACAGGATGAGAACAAAAAGGTTCATGACTCTGTCAAGACCTTTATCAGTGCTTTTGAGGTTTAGCTCCGAGCATACAATCTGGTGCCCCTGGATGACCACTGGGAACGACTCTTCTGGCTTACTTGCGATGACACACAACGTCAATGGTTTTCACGTACACTAGCAGACCGTGGTTTAAAGTGGAATCAAGCCTGTACCCGCCTGGAAAAGGAATTCGGTAACCCATTCTACATCTGGCAAAAAAAGGATGAACACTGACATCTGGCGCAACGCCCCAATGAATCAATCCGTCTCTTCCTAGAATGATACCAAGAAGTCTCTTATGAGGCGAATCTTCAACAAGACCCTGAGTTGGTGTACAATTTTGTCTGCTCTCTTCAACCGCACATCAAGGTCAAAGCCTGGTCCACCCTTACGAACCATTTCAGTTTAGCCCTTACAGATGATATCCATCAGGCGGCGCAGTTGATCATGGCATCCTGCAGAGAAGAAACCACTGGGTCCTACCAGTCTGGAGAACAATGGAACAATGGCAAGCGCCATTATACCAACGAAGATAACTCCAATCAAAGAAAACCAAAAAGGGGTAATTTCCGGCCTAAGTCCTGCCCACTCCATCCAAAGGGTTCTCACTCTAAGCAAGACTGCAATTTGTGGAAGGAGATGCTTCAAGAAGCAGTGCAATACTCTAAACAGAGTACGCCAAAGAAGTTTCCGAATCTGTGCAGATACTGCAAGAAGGAGGAGTACACCCCTGGCCATACTTGTCAAGAGTATTGGGAGTTGAAAAAGAAGGTTGTTGCCAACCAAACGGCCAAGATCATGGACATTGACGATCCAGATGCTGGATTGTTACCACTCAACATGGAGAAATTAGACCTCCAAAAACAAGAGTAGTCGACAGTGGGCCCTGGTAGACACTGGTGCAAATAGTTCATTTGTTAGTCTCTCTTTGGCAAGAGAATTAGAATTATTATTGAATACAAAAAATAAACACAAAATCCACCTCGCATCTACAAAACAGATTGCTGAAAGTCATGGCACAGTTGAAATCCAACTACAGTACATGGGTAAACAATGCACCCACACATTCATCGTTATGGATCTTGCACTTGACACACATGTCAGTATTGGTTTAGATCTTATGCCTAAACTAGGTATTGCCATCACAGGTATAGCTACCTCATGGGATGACGCACTCAACAACAACGTAAAAAGTGATATTCCCAATGACACTCCAGAACCAAACAATTCACCTGCAGGTACAAAGGCTGAAAGAGAAACATTCCTTCAAGCCATTCAACCCTCATTGGAAGCAAATGAACGCATTTCAAAGACTTCCTTCTGCACCGTTCCAGAATCGGTAATACACATTGACACGCCTGAAGGTGTAACATCATACCGTCGTCAGTATCCACTGCCAGTTGTGTATGAACCAAAAATTCAAGAAGTCATCAATACATGGCTCAAAGATGGAACTATTGAACAAGCTCCTGTAGACACAGCTTGGAATAGTCCTCTCACTTTGGCACCAAAGAAGGATATGTTCGGTAACTACACTGATCGACGTCCATGCCTAGACCCACGCCATATCAACAAGCTCTTAAAGGAGGACAGATATCCACTGCCTCTCATTGGAGACATTTTCCACAAGCTAGGAGGATCGCAGGTATTCACCACTCTGGACCTCAAAACAGCTTTCTATCGCTTTGAGATTTATGAAGCAGACAGACCCAAAACAGCATTTACCTTCAAAGGTACTCAATACATGTTCAGAGGATGTCCATTCGGTCTCAAACCAATATCATCCAAGTTTCAAAGAGTCATGAATATCATCTTCAAAGACTTCACGTTCATTACCACGTTCGTCAATGATATTATCATACACTCAGTTACTATGGAGGAACATGCTCAACATGTCCAAACGGTCATAAAGAAGCTCACCAGTGTAAATCTAATCCTCAACCCAAAGAAGTGCTATTTCGCACAAGAATCAGTTCATCTCCTTGGTTTCTGTGTATCGCGCAATGGAATATCTCTGGATCCACGCAAAGTGAGCAACATCCAAGAATGGCCAGAACCTCACACAGGTACTAACATACAACGCTTCCTTGGCATAATCAACTACTTCCGCAAACACATACCAAACGTATCCATGCTTACAGCCCCATGAGACAGGCTACGCAATGAAGGAACACTTGAAGACGTTTGGAAAGAGAAGCACGTCACAGCTTTCAACAACCTCAAAAAGGTTCTTCTCAGGCTACCCATACTGTGCTACCCAAACCTAAAGTATCCATTTAGTGTTGCCACAGACGCCTCAAACACAGGCATAGGCGCTGCCCTGTATCAGGTTATCAACAACGAGACAAGACACATAGGGTTCATGGCAAGAGCTCTTTCAAAGAGTGAATAGAACTATTCTACCACAAAACGAGAGCTTTTAGCCATTGTGTACGCTCTTACAAAGTTCTACAAATACCTCTGGGGTAACAAATTCACCCTTTATACCGACCACAAAGCATTGACATATCTCCATACACAAAAAGTGGCAAACGCCATGATGATCAATTGGCTCAATACTATCTTACAGTATGACTTTGATGTTGTGCACCTTCCAGGACTTGACAACATTCTGCCTGATCAATTATCATGCCTTTTTACCTCAGCAAAAACGCTGGAAGGGGGTAATGCTCCCGCAAATACATTGCAAGGTATGAGAAAGTGCGTTAACAGAGCGGTGGAAGTTCAATCCGAAGAGATGATGACACCACCAGAAGATGAACGCCAAGAGTTGTTAGAGAAGGCACACGCTTTCAGACATTTTGGAGCAAATGCAATAGTCAATGCACTTCACAATGATGGTCTATCGTGGCCCAACATGCATAAACACGCTGTTGACACAGTACGCAAATGCATAGAATGCCAAAAACATAACATCTCTATAAAGGGATATCATCCATTACGCCCCATTCATGCTTATCTACCAGGCGATCATTGGGCAATAGACCTCACGGGTCCATTCACAACCACTCATACAGGTAAAAATTACCTATTGGTTATGCTTGATATTTGCACATGTTTCTGTGTTCTTCGTGCTATACCTGACAAATCTCAAGATACAGTTGTCACAGCTGTAATCAACGTCTTTTGCGATTTCGGATTCCCTTGATATTTACAATCTGACAATGGAAAAGAGTTCATCAACTCCCTCATGAAATTACTCTCTGAATCATCTGGATTTGATCACAGATTAGTCATGCCTTATCACCCAAGAGCTAACGGTGTTGCCGAACACTGGGTTAAAACAACAGTGAACGCATTGAAAAAGTGCATTAAAGGCGCAACAAGAGATTGGGACCTATATGTACCAAGCGTTCAACTGGCGGTAAATGCAAAAGAAACAAAAAGAACAGGATCTTCTCCATACACCCTTATGTTTGCAAGAGCAATGAACGGGTTCAAATCATACACAAACGATCCTAACATACCACCTATGACAAATGAAGAACTTTTGCAACGCATTGATGACATGACCAATGTGGTATTTCTAGCAATTGCAGAAAGAACACAAGCTGTCATAAACGCACAAAGAGGCAAATTTGACAAGAAATACTGAATGGTGAAATTTGCACTAAATAACCAGGTCATGATCAAAGAGAGACAACGCAGCAAACTAGAGCCCGCTTACCATAGTCCATACACCATCGTCAGAGAAACCTGAGGAGGATCTTACGTTCTTATAGATGAACAAGAACTACTACTCCCATGCGATTATCCACCATCCGCACTCAAACTTATATCTCAAGATGAGATAATATCCCTCAACGATGTCTAAGAAAAAGGCAAAGAATATTATGTTGTTGAAGCCACTATCGGACACAAAGAAATTTCAAAGGGAAATTATATTTACAGAGTAAGATGGGAAGGCTATGATGAAAAGGACGACATATGGCAGGAGCCAGACTCCTTCAGCAGTCCAAAGCCTATAATGGATTACTGGGAATGACTTGGTTCTAAACCAAATGACAAGATAACACGTCAGACATGCACATCATCAAACACACATTCCGAAAAACGTCTGAATAGAAACCAGACAAATACACGACCAACAAAACGTACACGCCATTAATACCTTCACAAACTATTACAGTTTTAACGGTTATGTCTAACTTGGAAGGGGGTAATGTGGTATACATCGCTGTCATAGTGTGACTTCTTAGTACTTATGTTCTATGAACAGGATGATCAGAATTAACGTGTTTCCATTTACAGTGAACTTCTCTAGTTTGGAACACCGACTGCACCTCTTCTCTAAATCAGAGATCTATCACCAAGGATGAAGACAAGGTGACACTGCTATACCGCAGTTATTACACTTAGCTAAATCATACACCTATCGCCGAGAAGAATGTTCACTAATTACAAATCCCGCATAAGAGCAAATAATTATAAATAGGCAGACAAGTTGAATGAAATAAAGATATTCAACAGTCTCAAAGGATTCTATCTGTCCTCTTTTCTATCTACATATAACACACTTAGCTGAGCAATTTCAGATAGAAGCTAGGTGACAAGTGCAAGAATGGCAAGCTAAGGATAAACAAAGGTATGATTCAAATGTCCATACCTAAAGGCGTTACTAAGTTAGGGAACAAGTCTTGATAAAGAATCAAATGCCTTCAAACAAGTTTGTAGATTGTTAGTTAGGTCTAATGACAGTTGTAAGAGTAAATAGATTAGGCACATACCACCTCATAGGTCCAAATAGCTGAAGACTTCAAGACGCAATCAATGGCGACGTCTTGGTACCATATTAGCAAAGGAAATTGATAGTTCCTAATATCCAGATAAAGCAGACAGAATAATAGTTCTAAGCATAGATTAAATGGAGAATGTTCAATTGACTAGATTTCTTAGTCTAGCCTAGGAGAGGTCGCATGACATGGTGCATGGTGATTGTTTCCGGCCGTCCCAAGGAAGTAAAAAAATATGGAAATGAAGCGCTTGCATATACTTGATTCTATAGAAAGTCTTAGTCTTCTTCCTGTCTCTTCGGTTATGTGCACCACGTTCTTGGAGGTACACGACACTTGGGGTGGAGTTCGTGCACAACGTATTTGGCTGGGACACAACGTCTGGCAGTTGTTGGTACACTGTATCTTTTGAGGTACACTACCTTTATAAACCAAAAAATAGACATATAACAGACTCCAATGGTGCACAACTTTCATGAATGATGAACCTACCACTTGACCTTAACCTGGGTAAAACCGGTGTTATATGACACTATCATCTCTGCATTTTATTATTCTATCCTGATGTATATGCTGTTATCTTTTAAGTCAAGATAGTATAATTCATAATTATTTTCTTTTATTCATTATTACTATCTTTTATTTTATCTATTCTTTTATTAGTTTCCTTTCCTAAAGATTTTGTCTTACTAGTATGAAGTTTAGTAGAAGTTTTTTATAAATAAAAAGATAAAGACAAAGGAAATAGAAAGGTATGTGTAGAAGTGATATCTAAAAAACCCTTTTTGTGCCTCAAGCTCTATTTACACTCTGAAATTTATCTTGGTCAAGTTATATTGTTGTCATTGGATTGCTAAGGATCATTGAAGTATATAATTGATAGAAGTTTATTGTGTATTTTGCTAGAATCTTTTTTTTGATACCCTTCTATTATTATATTTTCTTCTTTTGATCACCTTTATTTTATTATTCTCTTTTAAAATTCTTTAACACTCTTCTTACAGTTAAGATTATCTTATTGTACCCTTCCCCTTTTATCAATTGCAATTACATTGTATCCTTTTCTTCTAAGTGTTATATTTATTATACACCCTCCCCTTCTTATATATATTTATATTCTCTTTATTTTGTACCCTTTTGTCATAAGACAAAGCACTGTACATGTTACTTTTCTGCTAAATTTACATTATAAAAAGAAGTATATTTATCACTATAGACAATAATAACAACATTAAAGAAACACCATTAAGCAACCTATCTATTAGTAAATCTACTGCATCTAACCCTCCTAACAGTGAATTCATTATTTTCTTAGTACCTAGACAAAAGTGAAAGCTTAAAATTAACAAAACTAATATAAGCTCCCTTTCAGAAGCAATTCTCAATCACAATATTAAGATTCCTAAATCTATAAAAAACTTATATTTTAGAAACAAAGGAAATAACATAGAAACCTCAACTGACTTTGGCTCTAGTATACTACCAAAGTGCATTAAAATGGAAGATGAAAACCTAAAACTGATTTAGTATCTTAATGTGCAAATTTCTTCTTTAAAAGAAATTATTCAACAACTTAAAGATGATAAGTAGCAAATAATGGCTCAACAGAGCTAACTAATGCAGCTTATTATAACACTGCAAGCAAAACTGGATAGAGGAGATAATTGCCCATCTACTCTATCTTCTAACAACATAACTGTAAAAAAACCAGCTTTTATGCCTAGCTTTATTTTTATGACAGCTCCCTCTTTTAGACCTGGCTATTGTATTCATAGTTGAAGGATTAACTATTAACTAAGTATGAAACAACAATTATTAGTTATTTGACTACAGCTTGTCACTTTGAGACAACTGATTAGAATATAATAAGCTATTCAAACTCAGGTTCATCAAACATACTAATTACTATGTAACTAGGTTTCAGATATATATCACTATGGTCACAGACCTCACTAAAAGTAGTGAAAACGCACTAAAAGTAGTAAATCTGTACTAAAAGTAGTAAAATTACTAAAAGTAGTAAATTTTTCACTAAAAGTAGTAAAGTGCATACTAAAAGTAGTGAGTCTACTCTAAAAGTAGTGAAAGCTACACTGAAAGTAGTAAATCTACTCTAAAAGTAGTGAATGTGCTAAAGTAGCTAATATGCTCTAAAAGTAGTGATTAATTTGTTAGCATGGCAAAAGTTCACTAATGGTAGCTATTGTATTTTTTTTAGTAATATCTGATATTCTGCTTTAGAAACTGATTGCTTCAAGTAAAAGTTACTTCTGGTGATGCTAATGTGTCTACACTTCTAGTATTTGTGAATGTCTACTTGTTAAGTGGGATTTACTATGAATCCAAAAGGTTTCAGTATAATATATTTGTAAGTTAGACAGTGTTCTAAAGGTGATTATGGTCAATAGCAAATACGTTCTTAACAGGACTGAATTTATTAAAACAGATGGGATGAGATCACTATAACTATATGGTCCTTTGATACTATGACACTTGGTGTGATAGGATGTGATTGGGGCATTATATAGTTAATTGGGACAACTTTATAAGGTAGAAGTATGACAAGGATAAGGCAAAGTTTACTAAAATAATTTATAAGTCAAACAAAAAATAAGAACAAGGGAATAGAGAAAAAGGAAGAAAAGAAAAAAGAGGAAAGAAAAGACTATGTAAGCAATACTAGAAAGAAGTTGGCAGTGGGGAAAAAAAAAGGTTGTGACTACCCAAGGGAGCTGGGGTTGCCGAACTTGAACCTTCTGTTAGTTTTTCCATATGGCCAAACAATATGAAACTGTGTAGTGAAATTCACCTTTGGAATCAATCCAGCAGCTTTGTTTAACCCCCCAACGTCAACAACCTTCAGCATCCTAGAATCAGACAGATTTTTGATGAGGACTGGAAACTGATCGCATTCCTGCCAAAAATTTCAGTAGAAACGCACAACAGCCAGAATCCACTTGTCAGTGTCATGTTGATGATAAATAAAAAATTGTGTTTCACCAACAAACACTTCATGATGTTCTCGTCCAGACCGACTAAGTGAAGATTGAAAACGTGTAAGGCATTGTATGATAAAACGACCAGGCATCTTACCTCATCTTGGTGAACTCATATATAGCAAGCGAGTTACATCTGTTCAATCCATGTTGGCAGTCATGGAGTTTACTGGCATAAACGCAGCTATCTTTCTATACATGACCGGCCAACAGAAAGTGTGGATATAGTTGCGGAATAACATCGTCTACTGGCATACTTGCTTCAAACTTGCAGTGACTCATCCAGAAACTGGCTAATGCGTTTTGCAGCATATCTCCTGTGATGCCCTCTATTCTGAGAAATGAATGCAGGTCGATTTCTTTATGGTAAGGTCTCCATATCTGTGGTTCAGTAGATTTTGATGTTGGGGACAGATAGGATAACTCATCATATGGTACTGACTGTTGCAATTGTGGATGCACACGTTCTACAAAACAAAAAGCTGCCAGCTTCTCAATAAAATTGCTTGCGTTTTGTCCTGGGGCGGCCATTGATCAGATCATCTTTTTGTACAGACCGTTGGTACGTTCCATACAGCATGTGGAAAAGGAACGTAGAGGGCCAAGATTGTGCAATATACTGGCAATGTACGAAAGGTAATGTTGCATGATGGTAAATACTGGTAGTTTAAGTGTTCCTTTGCCATTGTTGTAGTGCGCCAACAGGAAAGACTGCCATTCATAAATGTTTCTAAATGACGAAAAGAAGGTATTAGATACAGTATATATTTCTATATAATAACATACCGTTCAACAGTGCTCAGATCTGCTGCACTGATTTCCCACTACAAACTTATTTGACAAGCAAGGATCAATTTCAGAACTGCAAAACGGGTCTCATCTTGCTCCAAGCTGTTGACTATGATGGTGGGAACAACGTACAAAAGGAAGTTTAGCCAGTCGACTGCCTGGTAATGGCCTGAATCAGTTGCTGTATTGTTCCATTTACCCTAAAATGCAGTAGGCATATACTGGTGAGAGCTCTGTACTGCATCTTCAATCATACACAAAGTGATACCTGTCTTTAACTTGAAAGGATATTGTTCTGTAATCGTGTTGTCACCAAACTTTTGTTTATCATTGAGCAACAAGTTCTATAGAAGTCTTGCCAATCCATGCCCAAGCAGATGCATCTCATTAAGCCTAAAGAACAAAGATCCTGTGAATGATCGTAGGTGTGCAAATGAAACTGGCGCCCTGATACCTCTATTCTGTTGATATTGCAAAGATGATATGACAGCTTGTCAGCATCTTATGCCTGATCTGTGAAGTAAACGCAACGTACCTTATCACCTTGTTTGTACTGCTCCACTGATCGCATGGTAAAAGTTTGCTGTTGGTTTGGAATGAAATACATGCCAGTTGTCTTTTTTCCCTCAATCAAACATTGTCAACAGCCATACGTATGTGAAAAGGTGGCATGATTGCAAAGACTGGCGGCAGCAGGAATGTCACTAGTGGCTAGTAGCAGGTGTACTCTTGCCCTGAATCACGTACTATCCAGCAACTTGACAACCATACCATCATTTTCCAATTGACGCAGCTCATGAAGCGTAGGCTCAAAGAACGTCCACAAGTCCCTTGGGTTTCTTGGACTAGGAGTGATACCAATTTGGAGCATATTGTGATTCTCATATCTGTGTATGGTAAGGATCTTAAAGTTAGTATAATTACTTAATTCAAATCTGATACTTACCAAATAGAGGAATCAAAGTTGAGAACAACAAGATGCAACATTGTCAAAGAAGTTTTGCTCATGTTAAATGGTTGGAAGCCATCAACGTACAACGTCAGGGTGATGTCATGCATTCCTCTGAACAGGTCCTTATCATGGTATAGCGATTGGTATACTGTCCTGTCAAAGATGTCCCTGTACATCCCTTCCTCATTCTGGAAATTATAGTGATAGGACAGGAGCTTGCGCGTCTCCTCATCACCAAGCATGCGAGCCAGCTGTCCAGCAATTGAAAGGATCTTCATTGTCTGCGCTGGCTGCAAAATGGGTTTGCCATTTGCCTGGCGCTTGTTAGATTCCTTGTATCAGCTTTCTTTGCATTCGTTGCAGACAGTCTTAGGTTCATCTTTCATGTACAAGATACAACCGTTACGACATACGTCATATACTTCCAGCTGTACATCATATTCCTCTTTTACTAGCTTGTCAGACAAGTGGTAACTGAGCAGAGGGCAGTGTCACTGATTCCGATCTACATGTTGGTAAGAAATGTGAAATGTACAATGAAATGACACTAACTGTTTTGCACGATTTCAAGGAATTCATTGAAGATCTTCACCATGTTGTCATAAGCCTTATGAGAGATGTTGGAGCTGACTGCGACCATGTAAAGTTTGACGCTCATGCATTCTGTGTACGTCCAAGAAGTATGTTTCTTGTACTCAAATGTATGGGCACTGTCGTTCGTTTCATCAGAACAAAGATCTATAGGATCAGAGTCAACTATTTTGCATATCAGTAGAGCTTGAAATGGGCGGGTTATAAATGGGTGGGCCTTAATTGAGATGGGCCTTAAGTGTGCGAGTCTAAGTGGGCCGGGTCAGTATATTGGCCCATGGCCCACTGGGCTGGGTCAAAGTATAGACCCATGACCCACTGGGCCATTGTAGTTGGGCCCAACCTTGGCCTAAAGCCCAGTTAACTAAAGCGATGCTTGACCCAATTCCTGACAAAACTTATTGCTCAATTGATTTCAAACATTGATCCCAATGTTAAATAACTGATTCATAATGCATGTCATTGCAATGTCATAACAAACGCAAGTTAAGTGATGTGAAATGCAATTGCATTTATTTGTAACAAATATAGTTAAGTATATAAAGAGCTTTAGTGAATAAAAAAAATTGGTTGCAAAAAGCTAAGCAATAAAACGAAATAAAGAAACTGACAGTAAGAATTAAAAAAAAAGCAATGACAAAAAACACAGTGACCAGATTAAAGTGTAAAGCAATTAGTGCAATTGAGTGCAAATTTGGTGTTTCTTTAGCATGCATGCTCGAATGGTCTCAACATTCAGTGACGATCAGCTTTGTGAGATAAGATTCCTTCCACTAGAAAAGACACGTTCAATTGGTGCACTGGAGCCTATTCTAAAGTCAATATAATTTTGGTAACTATTGATATCAATGATACCTGGAATTGCCAAAAAGTCATGAGCAATCTGAGAGAGTACTGGATATACTGCTTGTCTGTCATGCCATCACAACAATGGATCGCTTGTTCTTTCTTTGCCTTTTTCCAAGTAGTCATCAAGTTCAGTTGCTTTACTTTTCTTCTTTAGTGCTGTGCTGTTGACGTCGCCGTACATATGTTTAAAAAACTCATCAAGATCAGCATCAGTGCTAGTATTTGCCTCATGTAAGCCTTCACTTGGTGCTGTCATCAGTTCTTCATCGTCATATAAGATGAAAGGCTTGTAAACATCATATACTTCTTGGCATTTTTCTTTGCAGAAATCGATCCATTCATCACCCCATTCATGTTTTCGATAGTAATCAGTTTTCAATCGTGGATCAAGAACTAATATATAGAGTAAACATACAAGTCATCGGAAAAGTCAAATAGTTTTAACCTACTTGTAGCGACAGAACAGATTGGTGAAAGGTTGGTTTTGCAATAGTATTTTCTTAGTTTTTGAAAGCATGTTTCAGCAGCAGTAGCAAGTTCGTGTGAAGATGATGTATATTTGTCCAGCTTATCCATCATGAGATTATAGGCAGGGATGACAGCACTGATCGTTGGATATTTTGATGCAGACAAAAACAACGTCGTTGTTCGAAAAATCTTTTACAGAACAAAATAAGTAAGCAATAACCATGAAGACATATAATATACTTACAGAAAATAAGTTTAAAAATTTAGACAACAGGTCCCATTCATGATCACTTAGTCCAAACATACTCATCGCCTTTCTATTGGCAGCCACTAAAAGCATCAATGGAATTCTCAATTTGATTGCATTGTCGATCATATCTGTGGTAGAGTTCTATTGTGTTCTGCAGTCAAGTGTTGGTTGGATAGATGGACAGTTTTCTGTAGTGTTAATGTAGGTTTGAAGTTGTTCACGACGTTTAACTGACATGTGGATAGATCGAATCAAAGACTGAAGCTATAATGTGAACTTGTTACTATAATTTAATCTGAATAAAAACGAAATTTACCTTTTGAACTGTATCTCCGATACCACCAAGTCTAAGGAAAAGTGCAGGTTCATCTTCATCTTCAGCTGTTGGTAGTACATTCAATGTTTTCAGAGCATCTTGCACGCCAAGGTTTATTATATGCGCAATACAACAGTTATGTTGATTTGCTGCATTGAACTGTACACCGAGCTTTTCCCATTGTTCTTCAAGGACCATCATCATCGTATCATTGTTGGTGGCATTGTCAGTAGTGATAGCCAGGATCTACAATGTTTTTAGAAACGATATTGTACTTAATATCAATTTACCTTTGTAGCAATATTCAAGTCATGCATCAAGTCCATGAATACTTTCGCCAAATTTTCACCTGTATGTGCGCCAACCATTAGAATAAAATCCAGTAAGACGTCCTGAAGTTCCCAGTTTTCATTGACAAAGTGACCTGTTACTCCCAGAAAAGAATGATAGTTTGGTGAGGTCCAGACATCAAGCGTGATTGATATTTTTGCATCCAGATCCTAGATGAAATTTAATACTATGGCTCATTAAAAGAAATAAACTTACATTCAGTCTCTTTTTCAACAGCGCCCGACCTTCCTCAAAGTTCTGAATAATGTCATTACGAATAGTTTTCCCAGAGACAATAGCAGCAGCAGGTTGCAACATTTGAACAAGATTATGGAAGTGTACAGATTTAACCTCAAAGAACGGCTGGTCATTGGCAATGACCCACTCAGTAAGCTTTTTACAGAAGTCATTTTGGTCAAATAGTCTTTGTAGTGAACTAATATAAAAACTGGTAAGTCTATTATTAAACCTATCTGCAATCCAACCTACCTGCCAAAGTACTTGTCAAGGCCTTTCACAGGCTCTCCCTTTGCAACACTATACTCGCTATAATACTTTGTTTGTAAATGTAGTAGTGATTGTTTTGTACTGCCATCGTGACACTTGACGAAGAAATCTTTGTTTTTGCTAATTGCTTTTGTAAGAACCTAAGAGTATGCTAGTAATCGTAAGTATACCTCTCACATAAAATGCATTTGGCACGTTTGGTTTCATTTGTCCATTCAGCTTTTCTAAAAAACTTCCAGACAATGCTTGTTGTTTGTCTTTGTCTTTTTGCAACGCTTGTTGACGTAGAGGATTCAGAAAGAGTAGTGTTGTGCATGTTATCAGTTAGAGTGCTTGCATGTCTTTTTAATGAGGCTGCATTGTTTGTTGAACTGACTTCATCAAATGACATCTTAGCAGTTACGTTTAAGGAAAAGTGAAAAGAGAAAGAGAAAAAAAAAGAAAACTAAAACCAAAATGAATATAAAAAGAAAATAAAAAGAAAGAAGAGAAAGACTACTGTATCTTTGCTGTAATCTAAAAGCAAGAAAAGAAAAAGGAAAAGACTACTGTGTCTTCACCAATACTTGCAGAGGAAAATGAGAAGATAAAGGATGATAGTAAGAGAAACCAGAGCGAAACGCCATATATAAGTAAAAATTTTCTCACAGTCACAAGGTACGCTTATACTGATTTAGCTTAAATGTTTGTTTACTAACAGCCTCTATATAGATAAATGGGCAAACGGGCAAATGGGGCAAATGGGCAAATGGGGCAAATGGGGCAAATGGGGCAAACGGGGCAAATGGGCAAACAGGGCAAACGGGCAAACAGGCAAATGGGTAGATAATTGGGTAGTCAGGTAGGCTGCATTTATTAGGTAGTTAAGCGGGCCATAACTGGGCTGGGCCACTATGTCAACCTGTGACCCGCTGGGCCACCATATCTGGGCCACTTCTTGGACTAATGCCTGGCAGTCTGGTAATATATGGGCCAGGTCCTGGGTCATCCCAGCCCAGTTACAAGCCCTACATATCAGTAAGTGCAGAATATACTTTCATTGCTTACGGTTCTGGCTTTCCATAGCTTCTTCAACTACTTCATCACCATCTGACAGAAAGTCAAAAAGCATATCAAGTAGGTCATATTCTTCTGGTTCTTCATTAACACTGTCTGGCAAGTCGATCAAGTCCAGGATATCAATCTCTCAATTGTTCTCAACAGCAGGGACTTCAACATCTTTGGTATGTTCCTCAGTTTCCTAACTATAATATATTAATGACTATTCTGATTACTATTTTAACAATTGTTATACTGTAGCCTCTTCGTTAAGCTCCAACAAATGAATGTCTCACTTTTTATGCTGTATAAAGCAAGCTCTTCTATGGCGGTTATAACGCTTGAGTCCAGTAAAGGTAACATGGCAGATATGGCAGGTAATAATAGTTGGAAGGGTCATGGTGAGTTGATAGAAAAAGATTGAATATGGATGTCCTTTTTTTTCACTTTATATATCTTATTCACTCTGTCAATAGCTTGTTGACTGGTTTCTCTGTCAACCAATCTTGTCATGGTATTGTAATATCTTAGTCGTCATTATTGTGAGTAATCATATAAAGGTTTGCAGGTATTGGTTCATGCAGATATAGCGCATATGTAATTTGAAAAGCTTCACTAACAGTACAATTGTACATCAATTAACACACTTGTATACGCAATGTGATTGGCTCCCCTTGTTGTCAGAATTCATATGCAACATGGAAGCTAACGCATAATGCATATTAAAAGAGCGATTGTAAAGGTGAGTTCATGATTGATGCTGGTAAGTATGATTCACGTTGAGCATGATAGATTGATTTCTACATGGAATGATTGAAATCGCATATAATCCTAAATAATAAAGGTAAGACAAGTGAATGTGTTAATGGTAACATGCATATTCTTACAAAGTCGTTGTAGTTTTCTTTTTTAAAAACTTTTTATTGATAAAAATTCGCAATTTCAACACTGCTTAAATTTTTCGTTTTGGCTAAGTGAACAGTAACCTCAGCGCTGCTATTTATGGCAACTGTCCAATCATTATGCAATATTTTCCTTGAGTAACAGTTGATCCGTCCCTATACACACCAATTACACCTATCATATATAGTCTGCAAGAAGACTATGGTGATTCTACACGACCATTCTATTATAAATCAGGAAGATGTTCATTATGACTCATGGAACAGATTATCAACATCACGTTGTATGAAGATGCGCTTTTTTTTAGTGACTAATATAAATACTAGTAAGATTTGAAAGGTACGTATTTATCATCTCTTTTAACATCACTTTATTTTTTTATTGAAAATGTTATCAACTACCAACAACAACCAAAGGTGAGAAAATGCAAATGCAGAATTGCATAGAATCTTGAGCAAGGTCATAGATGAGAAGCTTCCTGGTTTGGTTGAAGCATCAGTGCGCAAGGTTATATTGGAACAGCAGGTGGAGTCTTTGTCTATGTTCAGTAGCCAGCAGTTTGGCAGCCAACAGTTCAGCATCTTGGGTGATATAAGTGTTCCAAACAATGCTTCTATGGCAATTGTTCATGGTGAAACTCCCCCTTCCTGCTAGGTTCCCAAAGATATTTGGAATTAACCTATTCTGTTACAGTCTCACTTGCCTGTTGACTTGGATATGTCCACTCTGCACTGGTTAGAAGCAAGAGATCACAAAAGACAGCAGGGAAAAAGCTCCATCCTTTGAAGCTTATGGTTTCTTATCTGCCATGAGCACCCTCAGTCGCCAGTGTCATTCTTGCAATCTCAGTACCTGCATCTGGGACAGAAGGCGCAAATGGTGTTACAGCAACTAGAAGTGGCGTGTGGTTTCTCAGCGACCACACACAGCTGAAGCAAGGTGCCAGGTGAAAAGCGCAAAGCCGCTTATATTACTATGGAGGCAATGGCGCTAGAGATGGGTGTCTCTTTGGACCTTTGCAAGAACTACTGGGGGGCAGATTGTCTGATTAAGCGCAAATGGCAGAATGCTTATAATCAACATAACAGATAAGTAAATATAATGTCTTGATTGTATGCTTATTGATAAACATATGTTAGACTTTCTGCTCAAGGCAATGACTAACAGTAAAAGAGTCACTTGCTTATATTTCAGAACTATAAGGTTACAGGCGGCCACAGTTTAAAATAGGTTGCGTCAGATATAAGAACTATTTAACCAATAAAAATCTGTGTCAAGATCGACTTAAAAAACCAAGTAAAAAGTTCCCACCATCGTTTTTTTTTCTTCTTTTGTTTTTCTTTTCGTCTCTCCTAATACTGGTTAAAGTTTTTTTTGGCGTGCAAGTCATTACTTTCCTTCATTCTACTCTAACATTGTTTGTATAGGTACTATTGTCTAACAAAGTACATGCTAACCTCTCTATACTATAGGCAATTAGTGTTGGCGCTAATGGGCATTCTATGTAGTGCTTTTTGTCAGTCAATAGGTAATTTGTTTATTTCTTATAACGTCTTCTTACACCTCCTATAGTACACTCAACTATCACTATCACTTTTGCGCCTCATTCCAAACAAAACACTGTATAGCTTCAGCATTCAAAATCAGTTTCACCAAGGTAATTGAGTTGCTTACTTCTTATTGCTGTGCTTATAATTGAAAGTTTAACACTCTCTTTTTTTAGTATACTAGTATAAAGCTTTGCACAGTAAACGGCATTGTCACTGCTTTATTGCTATTGTACAGATGACTTGGAATCTGTTCTCACTTTCATTACAGCTATAAGGTAAAGGATCCTTTTTATATAGTTTATAGTTACTCATCTTTTTGTATTTCATAAGATCCTTGTGTTGCAGCTATCTATGAGGCTTACTTCGAAAATCTTTTTGGCTGACAACGTTAACTCTATTTATTAATCGTTGTTCTCATTGTAAGGTTATTATTCTTGTTAAAATGTGTTTGCACATATTTTTCTTTTCTGGTCATGGTAAGTAAATGTAAACAAAAATATAGGACTAGTTTTTTTAGTATAATTACATAGGTTCTTTTATCCAATAAAACATACTTTACCATCACTACTTTATTACTACTTTACTACTATTATGAATTATAGTAATCACTACTTTCTAACTACTTGATCACTGTCTGAAAATTTAGTAGTTACTACTTTTTAACTACTTGATCGCTGTCTCAAAATTTAGTGGTTACTACTTTTTAACTACTTGATTGCTGTCTAAAATTGTAGTGGTTACTACTTTTCTACTACTTTATCATTGTAGTTGAATTTTAGTAGTTACTACTTTTTTATTACTTTATAACTAATAGGGCATCTTTAGTATTTACTAAAAGTAGTAAATGTTACTACTTTTAGTTGACCCTGTGGTCATAGTGTATAACCAATGGATCTGATCTGTTATTGTTCCTTAAAAACTATTATCATATCAGAAATATCTAATTTGTTCTAAGTACTTAATCTTCCACTATTATGAATAAGCCTCATAAAAAGTTTTACAATCTCAATTGAAAAAGTATCACACATTTAGTATAAATAAGCTTCAATAAGAAATAAAGTTGATTAATACCTTTTAGTCTAGTTAATCACTGATCTATTACCCTATTGTCTATATTCATATTTAATATTTTTTTTAACCTTATCTTCTTGATCATCTTTATTCCTTCTTTTTTATCATGTTTATTCCTATCCAAACTTCTGTTTCCTTTCTCTCTTCTATTTTTTCAGAATTGTTCACCTCTTCTACTTCTACTGTGGTGTTTGGTAACCTACCAATGAATGCCTCTCCTTCAGTGTCTTCTGTTTCTCAGCAGTTTAATGACATGGACATTGACTCTGTTACTCGTTGCTTGGTGTCTGCAGTTGGCTCTATACTAAATACTTCTTCTACTGATTTTGAGAACAATTTTAATTGTCTTAAATTGAAAGTCCAAGGACTTGCCAGTCAATTGGTCTCTGTAAGCAATGAAGCTAGTGAACAGACTCAAGCAATCCATATAGCTTTTGAAGTTAGATCTCAGGATTTAGCTAATATGGCAAAACTGTATAACTTGCTAAACAACTTTTCTAGTTCTGCCCAGTCTTTCTCTGCTGTTGGTACTAGTGCTCCTTCCATTCCAGTATCACCTCCTATTATCCAAAAGGCCTATGGTTGTCCAAAAGAGGTTCCTTATTTTCAATAGGTTGATAGTACTGTTTTCCAAAAGAGTAAGATTATATTCTGGGATATCAAAGCTTGTTTAGACAAGTTTGAAGACGTTATCTTTTGCTATCAATTGGACATTGATGCCAATTAGTATCAATTAGTTATTACACATGTAGATTCTAATCAACATCTTTGGCTAAAACAGTTTGTTGAAAGTTCTAATAAGCCTATTTCTGAGATTATATAGCAGGAATTCAAAACTGCCCTTGTAAAGAATTATGATTTAACAGTTGAGGACAACAAAGCCTATGCTTATGAAGAATTGTTATTAATGTGTTTTAAGGAATAAAAAAAGACCATTGAGTAGTTTATTGATCGCTATAATGCTTTATGCATTAGATCTGGTATTTGTGATGCTCACATTTTAATTTGATACTTCTTGCGCGCTCTTTCTGCTAATTTGGTTAAGAACATTAACATAACTCTGGAGTTAGCCTCTACTGAAGCCAAAAACAACTTGGAGTTTATATGCTCAAAAGCCCTGAATCTTTACAATCAAGCGCATCACTTAGATACTCTGGCTGCTGTTAGTTCTAAGCATTCTTCTTCTGTCACTTCTGATCCTCCAGAAAGCTCAAAGAAGTCTAGACACACTTTGTTATCTTTATCCAGTTCGCCTGGTAAATCAAAAGTCAAGTTAGGCAAGTTTTGCTCATTTCATCAGGTTACTACCCACAACACTGACGAGTGCAAGGCAAAGAAAAAGGGTGAAGAACCCAAAGTTAAGAACAAGTGTTGTCACTGCAGTGCTCCTGGCTAGTCTCCTAGCCATCAATGTAATACAGCTATCTGTTCTGGATTTTCTTCTTTGTCTTCTTTTGGGGATGTTGTGGTTCCATGCATTGTCTACGTCATTATCAGTAAATGACACTCAGCAAACTGGTAACAACAATATACCTTTAACAGTGCAAAAAATACAGAGCATAGAATTTAATTCTGATGAAGAGAGTCTCATGATAGCTGCAAATATGCAGAACTGTAAGTTTGACACTTGATTTTCTAATTTGCCAAAATAGAAATCTAATTCTCTAGTTTTACTAGTTATTATAGAAAACATCAAAACATATGCCTTGTTGGACACAGGCTTAACATGTTCACTGGTAACGCCTGAATTTTTTGAATCCTTTGGTTTCTCTGTATCTTTCATCAAATCGAATAGTAATGTGCAGCTTGGATATAGAGATTCTAGATATAAATGGATTGGCTGTACTATATTGTCTGTTTTCTATAATAAAGTCAATGTCAAGCATATATTTGAAATTTTTCCATTCTTTTCTCATGAAAATGTACCTATTTGCTTCAGTCTTGATATCTTACCCAGGTTGAACATTGGTATTACAGGTCTTGTCAATTCTCATTTTAATCATACTGGTCCAAGAAAGCCTGATCCAATTGATCTTGATAGTGTCAAACCAAATGATGATCCATATGGTACTATTGAAGAATGCAAACTAATGTTGAATGTAGTCAATAAGCTGCTCAAGGACAATTCAGAAATTGATATGAAGAATATTAGCTGTAGCCTGCCTGGTTCAGTTATACATCTGAAAACAAAGCTAGGATTTATTGCTTATTAACGTCAATATCCATTACTAGAAGCTTATCATGATGTTGTGCAACAATAAATTGAAGTATAGCTGGCTGAAGGTGTCATTGAAAAAGCACCATCTCATACAGCTTATAATAGTCCTTTGCTTATTGTTAAAAAGAAAGATTCTCAGGGCAATTACTCTATGAAGAAGCCTAGAATCATGTGCAATGTTCATTTGTTGAATTAACAACTTCTTGTTAATGATTGACAACAGCTTCTGCTTATTTCTTCAATCTATCAATGCATTGGTAATGTCTCTATCTATATAATTTTAGACATTCATGCATGTTTTATATCATTTGCCATTCATAAACCCAATCAGGTCAAATTGGCTTTCATGTCACCTTTTACAGATATACAATATATCTATTATAAGGCGTGTTTTGGTATTATCCATGTTGGATCTATTGTACAATGATACTTGACCACTTTGTTTGAGGATCTTCCCCACATCAACATTTACATTGATGATATTATAATCTCTACATTTCCTCTACTTTCTTATTATACTGACTGTGTTAGTGAGGTTATTAGATAGTTAACCAAAGCAAACCTAGTCTTGAATCCTGATAAGATAGTCTTTGTACAAAAGAGTATCAACATCCTTGGCTAGTCTCTGATCAGTAGAAAGTTTATACCTGATCTACACAAAATATTAAATGTTTATATCTAGCCTTTGCCCACTACAGGATATTATTTGGCTAGTTACCTCAGTTTCATGTCGTTCTTCTGATCATTTATTCCATTCTTTTCCAAGCTTACAGCCAAATTGAACCAACTCCACGGTTATAAGACATTACAGAATGTTTGGACTAATTGTCATATAACGTTGTTCAAGAACTTATAGACTGCCTTAGCCAACGCACTGGTTATTTCTGCTCTTGATCTTTCTCATCATTTTCATGTGGCTACTGACGCAAGTGCTACTGGTATTGCTGGCATTCTGTATCAAGTTATCAATAATGAGGTAAAGTATATTGCCATAGTTTCCTGAAAGCTGTCACTATTTGAGCATAACTATAGCACTACAAAATGTAAATTGCTTGCAGTGGTATACTCCTTCTTAAAATTCCACAAGTGGTTGTATCTGATTCCATTTACACTCTACATGGATCACAAAAGCTTGATATATTTGAATACTCAAGAATCTCCTAATGCGCTCATGTTGAGATGGTAGGAATCTATCTTCTCATACACATTCACATGCGTTTATTTACCTGGCATTAGTAACTTGATACCAGACGCTCTCTCTTACCTCTATTCTGATGAAGAAGTACCTTTACTTCTGGAGGAGGATTGGTTATGCTGATATTACTAGTGATGGTTTTATTGTCAAGAAGAAAAACAAGAGAATCACTAACAAAAAGTTTCTTATATCAAAAAAAAAGAAGTTTCTTTTTAATGTAGTTGATAAGTTACACTCTACTAAAATTTATGAGGCAAATAAAGAACGAAATATTTCCTTATCAACAAGCTTTTCTTCTTCTTCTTCTACAACTTTAACATCTGATGACAGTAACTGTGCCAATACAAAGTTACTAACGGATGACAAAAAACATTCCAATCACTCTTTATCATTATAAACAAACAATGACAACCACAATATGGCTATCCAAACATTGAAGTTTGCTGAATACATGGCACCTCCTATTTACAAAAGAGATACACTTATTTTGAAAGCACATCTGTTAGGTCATTACGGGTTACAAAGTATTGAGAATCAATTATATCATGATGGTATACACTGGACAAATATATGAAAAGACATTGAACGTATACTCACTGACTGTCTCAAGTGTAACAAATTCAATATTGCAAAAGTAAGATATTATCCACCTAAATCAGTCTTGCCTGATCAACCTCTAGATTATTGGTATATGGATCTTGGGTCTTTTGATGTCACTTCAGAGTATGGAAACAACTTCATATTAGTACTTGTTGATTATTATTCACAGTTTACAATTTTGAGAGCCTTATCAGATAAGCACAGTACAACAATAGCAAAAAAATTACTCAATGTATTCTCTTTGTTCAGATTCTCTAAAGTTATCAATAGTGATAACGGCGCTGAGTTCATAAATGATATTATTTCACAACTGTTACAAATGAGTGGCATTGATAGAAGATTATCACTTCCTTACTTTCCAATGGGTAATTCTGTAAATGAAGCTTATATGGGCTTGGCCAAGCATACAATTGTCAAGATGTTACATGGAAAAGGTGAATCCTGATGTTCATACCTCAATTACGCTCAATATTGTCTTAACATAAGATATATACGTCTTCACAAGTCAAGACCATACGCAGTACTCTTTAACAGGCAACTAAATAAGTTTCAGGACTATACCAAAGTCACATTAACACTCAAGATGAAGAAAGCTGAAAATAAGATTATTGATAAAAAGTACAAATTCGTTCAAGAAGTTTTAATACTGGCATTGTCTGAACGAATCAAAGAAACACAGAAATGTGATCATGAAAGGTTCTCTAAGATGCATAAGATCATTGAGCAACAATTTCTAATTGGAAGTAAGGTTATGATCAAAAATGTCAATCGTAATAGAAAGATTGATGAATGCTACAAAAGACCATTCTTTATTCATGATATCACAAAAAATGGTAGCTATATACTGAAAGACAAAACTGGTACACTTCTGTCTAGAGATGTTCCTATATCATATATAGTCTACAAGGCTGTGGCAAATGTTACACCTAATGAATTCAAAAAACTCAAGGATGATTATTATAAAATCTAAGCAGTTATTGATTATAGAGGTACACATAGAAATTATAAATATAGAGTATAATGAAAAGGTTATCCTGATCTCTCTGATGATACTTGGGAACCAGTTGAACATTTCGACTCAACCAAGTATATTGAGTTATATTGGGGACGTTGTAATGCTGAAAAGGATTCCTCTTCTAACAAATGTAAGACTCTACTGAAATCAGTCAATACATGTAAAATCACTACTTGTAATAAGCGCACTAAGATTACTAAATAACTTCCAAGTTAAGTGAATACAGTCCTTTTTCTTCTATAGACTTTTTTCCCACTGGGTTTTTTAATTAGGTTTTTACTGGCATATCTCACTATTGCTGACAAAGATGCTCTCATGCATAAATCAAAATGTTTACATACAATGACTGCATTGTACTGAGTATTATAACATTCTAAGCATACACAAAAGCTTATATGTTTAGACAAAGTTCCTACATTTTCATCTAGAAGGGGGCTATGTTATATTCATATCTGAAGGATTAACTATTAACCAAGTATGAAACAACAACTGTCAGTTATTTGACTACAGCTTGTCACTTTAAGACAACTGATTGGAATACAATAAGCTATTCAAACTCAGGTTCATCAAACGTACCAATTACTATATAACTAGGTTTCAGGTACATATAACCAATGGATCTGATCTGTTATTGTTCCTTGAAAACTATTGTTATATCAAGGATATCTGATTCATCCTAAGTACTTAATCTTCCATTATCATGAATAAGCCTCATAAAAAGTTTTACGATCTTAGTTGAAAAAGTGTCTCACATTTAGTATAAATAAGCTTTAATAAAAAATAAAGTTGATCAATACCTTTTAGTCTAGTTAATCACTGGTCTATTGCCCTATTGTCTACATTTGTATTCAATACTGGCTCCTTAATAGCCAGCTCAATTTATACTGCTAAACCTACTACTACATATGCTACAGTCATAGCAAAGAATACTCTTTTACCAAAAAGAATAAAAAAAACTATACAAACAATATCTGTAGCAGCTGTATAACATACCTTAAGTGAACCAACAAAACCATCTTAATATAAGTTTATTTATCTCCCTTGCTGTTACTATCTTTGCCATTCTAATGTTAGGGAACTGCTAACAGTTATGAAAGTTCCTTAGTCCAGGATTATTAATATCTAATTCCTAGCTAAAGGCACTGTTGCTTTACTTGTCCATAGTAACTTCAAACAACAGCTACTTAAATTACTAGAAAAACAAAAAGTTACTCCTAAAGCTAACTTTGATCTTACTGCACTTGAGGTTATTGATGACCTTAAATATACTAGCCTCTTCCCTTAAAACAAAAGTGCCCTTGCCAAGTCCTTACTAGTTTCACATTTTCTCTGCACCTGCTCCCATCTTCCTGTGTATCTGGGTAACAATGTTGCTTAATATTTTGCTTAGTCTAATGGAATTGTTCAGATTCCTGCAGATGCTTACAGCAAATATCTTGTTAACTACAAGGCAGGCACTGCCCCATTGGTCCAGGACTCTTAGAGTTCTGAGCAAGCCCACTCTACTTTTATTCTCTCAACTCAAGACCTTGAGGCAATGAATGATCAATGAATGAACTAAGGATTATTAAAAATCTATAATCTATTTATCTGATCTGATCTGTATCTGTTTAAGTTAGATATAGATTATTAGTTTTGAATCTATTTTATAAATAGATCAGATTGCTTCAATCCAATCTAATCCATTTAATCAGTTTAGTATTACTTGGCTTTTTTTAAAGGATTTTTTATCATATATATAAGAAACAAGAAATAATCTAATAGTTGAACAATAACACAATGACGTTTACCTTGTGTTGAATAAGTTTATTAGTAGCAGCTTCTATTTAAGTGTTGGTTGCACTATTCTTAATTGTATGAATATAAACGCTACACATTATAAATGAGTAATTGCATAGTATATATAATGTAAAAAAGCAATAAAAGATTAATAAAAAAGCATTATTAGAGGTTTTAGAAAATATAGATCAAGTTGACTGCAGTTGTTTTTACTGAATAGGATAACGAGTCTATAAAGTACTATATAAAGCATAGCTCAGTTAATAAACAGAAAGTAAATTGCAAGAAAACATACTAGTAAAGGCACAGTAGTATTAAGTAGAAGTAGAATAGCAAGAAAAAAAAGATGGTAGTCAACGTAAGTGCATAGTATTATTAAGCAAAGATAAAATAACAAAAAAGATAATGGTCAATATAAGAGCATAGTATTATTAAGCAGAGGTAGAATGGCAGAAAAAAAGATGGTGGTCAATGTAGGAGTGCAGTATTATTAAGCAGAGGTAGAATGGTAGAAATAAGTATGATTGAAGAATGGCAATAGAGATTTGGAAACAGTAGCTTAATAAAGATAAGAACTTTTCAGTTTATTAATTTTGCAATATAGAAATAAATAATTCTAAGCTTGTTTAAAACTTACTTTATCCCTACTGTATATACTATTGTATAAAGCATATGCAAAAGAAAAAGTAGTTGCCATAGTAAAAGCTTACATAAACTAAGTCATTGCAGTAAAAGCTTATATAAAAACTAACAGCTTCCCCTAAATCTAAGATACTATAGCAAAACACTATAAATACCTATTTTGTTATGAATTGTTTTTTGTCTAAACACATTCTTCTCATTTATACTATCTTTGCTATATAGTTCTCAGTCACTGAATCTTTAATAAGCGCTCAGAAGAAACAATTCTATGATACTCTTATAGGCTTAAAATATATATAATTGTATTTAACCTTTTCTAAGAATCATCCTCTTTGGTTATATCTGATGTAGAAGACAATAAATCTACTATCAGTTTTTTATAGCAAGAATTGTATATCACTGCAGGAAATCTTTTGGTAGTTTTTAGTTAAATTTTAGTTCTGCAAAATAACCAGAAATTCTGGTTGTTTTGACGAAATGACTAAAAACCACCAAAATCAAAAGTAACCAAAACTACCAAAATCTAACAGAAAACCATCAGAATTTACTCTAAAAACAACTAAAAACCACCTAATATCACCCAATATACACCTAAATATACCCAAAAAACTACCAGGTATTTTGGTTAAAATGGTCAGAAAATGACTAGAATATATTCAAATCACTTAATATATACTTTTTGGTTTCTTTTGATTAATAAATGCTTTATTAACAAATTGCAAATATTGTTCTAAAGAATAAGCTGACTGTAAGAGGCTTATTCTTCAGCAGAAAAGACAATAGACACTATCTCAAAAATTAGAAATTGCTTTCTATAGTACATATATAATTGTTACTACCTGCTGAGTTTTTAGAGCGTCTAAGCTCTTTGGTACATCACAGCTTGTGTCTAGGAGCGCCTTATAAATAGAAATGTCAATACATAATACATACATAATGGCAACCTACTATTTACTGCTTGTCTCTTATTAACTATTTTGGCCACGCTTGATCCACGCTTGCCTCTGATAACCTGTTTAGCCTTGCTATTGAGTATGTCAGTCATATTTAGCCAGGAAAAAAAGCAAAAAAATTATTACCAGCGTCTGGCCTGCTGAGCTCTGTTGTGCCAGTGTTTGCTCACTAAATGCTTAGCAAGCCAGTCATTAATGCAGCAGTCAAATGGAAGGCCAAGGTCAATGCCAGCCTTGTTGACAGCCTGAAACAAGCTTGCCTTGTCAGATCCAGGTAGATTACTCCAGTTAGGAAGTAGAACATCTGAATCTTGGAACAACTTGGTAACCTTGTCACAACTTCATTTGACCCAGTGGGTAATTCTGCACCGCACGTCATCTACAGTTACCAGAGGTTCATCATAGTCAAGAGAGGCCTCAGAATTGCTATCCATCTCAAGTTCTGATAGCTTGTCAGTCTGAAGATATATGCAGATGAAGGCAATGATATCTTCAGCAACAATCGCACATGCCTTGCCTTCATCTGTAGGTTTTTTGACTAGTAAATCTTTTCGATGATTAGCCTAATGACGCGTTTCTTCTCTTGTTGCATCATTTTCTACCAAGGTTTTGACATGCTTCAGCTGCTCTAACATCAAGACTTGCAGCTTCTTCAACTCCTGAATCTCATTGCAAATCACCTGTTGATCATGTCAAAGTTCATTTAATATGTTCTCCTTATTATTGACAACATTGTAATTAAATTTTTTGGCGTTTATGATGATTGAAGTTCAGTAATAATATATGGTTAATTTGATAGATACTGGCATTTACCTTTTATACAGGTTGAAAAGACAATAGAAAAATTTTTTGTCAGTCTTTTTTAATTATTTCAACGCGTCATAATATTATAGATTAAATTTACTAATGAGTCATTTCATAATATAGCCCAGATATGCGTTATACACTCAGTTATGCAAGTCACTATTTCTGTTTATATTCTAAACTTTGCTTTCAGAATGTTTAGGGTAATTGGGAGGTCTCATATATGACAAAAGATAATTTTACATAGAGGGATTTACATCTACTACAGGACAAAGTCTTTATGGAATTATTTCTGTTTTGCAACATTCTAAATTTAGTAATACCTAGTGTCCATATATGGTTGACTTGTTGCACAGATCACAAGATGCGTACCTGAGCTTAAACTACAACAAATATACCAGAAGCACGCGTTGAAAAGAATGTGATACGCCTCTAAAAACAAAACATAAAGTGAGATACTGTTGCATACTTGGTTTAAAACACATGCAATATGATTTTTTTCCAAAACTAAAACTGCTATAACATAAATACTGAACTGTATCTTTGTCCATTAGAAGCTAAATAATAATTGCGATCTTCCATTAAGCATGAAATATTGTATGTATTGTAGCAATCCCTTTCCAAATAAGGAGCTTAAGAAACATCAGTTTAGCTATCATGCACGATCTCAGAAAAGATCATGCATTGCATACAATCCTTTACCTGCTGGAGGTAAGAGTTACTTAATAGTAAATATGCAAACTGACTTTCCAATCGTTGTTAGGCCCTTTTGTTGGTCAAACTCCTGCCTTGGAGAGAGGATAAAGCCTTCTTAATGATTGGAATGATCTGGACAAGCCTGCTGATGACATAGTTGATAGTAATGATAGTAATGCAAGCAACGAACAGTTGAAGATCAATGAAATAGAAGATAGCAACAACGATAATATACAGGAAGAATATATGTCAGATAGTGGTATAACTGTGCAGCAATGTAATGATGATGGGTCATTACATGTTGAAGTTCAAGATGTACCTGACCTGTTATTCATTGAGAAAAGCACAATAGAGTTGATCACTTTATTGACTGATCTGAACATGGGAAGAAATGCGACAGATGAGATAATACAATGGATTAATAACTATGTTCTGTATCCAAAGTTTGGTAAATATATATAGTGTATACTATACAATTAAGAAGCTGATTATTAGTGCCCTATAGAAAAACAGCAGCTTCTAAGCCAGTATAAAGCAAAAAAGGTTCTCTTACAGATGTTTCCCATCAAGCTGATGGTATATGATACCTGCCCTGAAGGATGCTATATGTATACAGATGATAGAAAGCTGCATTGCCCGCAGTGCAGCAAACCACACTATTGCAAATGAACAAACAAGGCTCAACTGACCACTATACATCTTCCTTTGTCTCAACAAATTGCAGCCTTATTTTGCCATCCACAGATGAGATCTATGCTCTCTTACTATCAGCGTCATAATTAAGAAATGCATGAGGCAGAATTTGTTGACATTTTTGATGGGAAGTTATACAACTTATGCAAGCCATTGATCAGTGATTCAAATTAAGGCTCACAATTTTGGACTGACCATCCTGATACTGACCTGTACCAAACTATACCATCAATCTCAGTCTGTAAGTTTTGGACCAAACCCCTTGGACTGACGGTCTCAGTTTATATATTTTGGACTGATCTCAGTTCATGTAAACTGTCCCAACCCAACTGATTAGACCGTTAGTCATGATAGTAGTTTTGGTTTTCAAAAAGAAAACTATTATCTATAAAGTATTATTGAAGAAAAAACACTCACAACAAGTAAAATAGTTTTATTTAATTAGTTCATAGTATTTTATTTTTGCTTATAGTATGCACAAACAAAGAATTATTTGTAAGGTGGTATTCTATTCTTCATATTGTTATCATTGATAATTGTTTTTTCTTTTGACATTATATGCCATACCGTTTTCAAGTAACAGTAGCATTTGGTATGAAAAAGTTTTTGAAAGGTAAACTCTTACCTTAGATTTCTGCAATAATCACTGTTCACTTACCAAATTTATAAATTCTCCATAGCAATTTGGGCAACCAAGCATTGTACTTTTTTAGATGCATATCCTAGCTGTAATCACCCTCACAATGACGTGATAATACATACATTAGAGCTTCATTACGGGAATCAATACGAAATTGTTCAATATCTAGTTAGATATAGTGTTGATCAATTTCTTAACATACATACGTTTTTTCATAGTGCATTGTGATGATGATCCGTGTAACTTGCAAAAAAGCTATATATTAAATGTGTAGTTATGGTGGAGTGTCTGTACCTTTAAAACATGTCTATTCACAAGTGAAACAAAAAGCATCCAAGAATCACTAAAGCAGACAGTGATGAAGAATCAATTATCGTTTCCTTGCAAATTGATTCCCCAAACCGCTTGCAATCTCAAGAGTCTTCCACGTCAGTTGCAGCTAGTACCTCTTCTGCCACTGTGACTAGCACACGTACTAGCGTTGTTTGGAAGTAGTTTAAACCACTTAACTGGGATAATAGTTCGAAGTTGAAGACAGCTTTGTGTACCATATGTGACGGAGATGATGGGTTTGTGCTAATATGCCAAACTGGTTACGCCTCTAATACATTGCTTATCCTATCTAGAACAAGGAAGAGATCAGTAGTTTCTGCTAATGGGAGCAGCACTAAGCAAATGCGAAAACATATGAGCAGTTACCATCCTAAAGAATGGAAGAGTACTCAGCCTCCAACCCAAAAAGGACCATTGGACCAATTTGTTACCTTGTAAGTACCATTAAATATATGTATATCTTGCTGTACTTACATGTGATATAGCCATCCTCAATTTAGTAACTCCAAATTTCGTCAACATCTTCAGGAATGAGTTGTTCTCAATGACCAGCCATTCATTGAAATAGAGTCAAAATCGTTTCAAACCCTGATCAGTTACCTCAATCCAGAAGCGATATCCATAAGTGCAAACACTTTTAAATCTGATATTATAAATAGCTGCAATTATGGCCATACTATCTTGTGAGATCACCTTGCAGTAGGATATTTGCAGAATGCAATTATCATATTAATACCTTCTTTTAGACACTAGATTCTAATATATCCCTTACGCTTGACATGTGGACGTCACCAAATTCATTTGGTTTCCTTGCAGTTACTGGACATTTCATCGATGCAAACTGGCAGATCCACGATCTACTGCTAGATTTTATCCATATCATGGGAAGTCATACTGGGCAAGCAATAGGTAATGCCTTGATGAGGTCAATGTACAATCTCAATATACATTCGAAGGTAAGTGGTTTAATACCGTTTACCAGTTTTAAATGATCCACTATCAACAAATCTTAGCAATAACAACTGATAATGCATCAAGTAATGATACATTTATGCAACATCTGGAAGAAACCTGGCCCAAATATGCTATCTTCTTTAGTGCTAAAAGACAGCATAACCACTGTCTTGCACATGTTATTAACCTTGCAGTGCAGGATCTTTTGGCAACAATCAAAATAATCCCTGAAGCAATGATCAACGTATATGATGAACAGATCCATTTTGATTGGAGCACGACTGAAATTTCTTCTATTTTAGCCAAGGTAATCAGTTACTACATATATATTAGACTTAGTACAGTTATAGCTTCGAAATGTCATTGTCTCGATCTGCCGTTCTGTTCAACTCTGTGAAAAACTGAAGCAATGCTGTGCAAACATGAATGTGTGACATTACTAGCCAGTAATTGATGTTAAAACATGGTGGAATTCTACGTATGACATGATTGATTCCACATTGCATATCCAAGGTCCACTCATTATATTGATAAGCATTGAAAGCCACCTGAACAAATGGTCACTTTCTGAGAATGAGTGGCAAATCTTAATTCACTTGAAAGACCTTCTAGAGGTAAAGTTACTATTAGATATATTAATTTCTAAATATGTAGTGCCCACCTTTTAATGATAGATCTTCAAAAAGAGCACAACAATGTTAAGTGCTAGCAATTACCCAACCATGGGGATCGTTATACCTACATATAACGTTCTGATGGACAAGCTGGATAACTACACCACTAGCAATTCAGAGCTTCAGGAGGCAGCAGTTGCATGCTTCAAAAAACTGCAGAAGTACTATAACATGACTAACTTCGCACCTATTTGCTCAGTAGCAACAGGTAACTCTAATGTAAATTTTTTAAGCTAAACGATCATTTACAGTATTAGATCCTCGACTGAAGCTATCTTACCATAAGTGACATGAATGGGAAACTGAATGGGTACAGTTTGTAGAGAAGCAAGTGCGCACCGTGTTTATGGCATACCCTGAAGTTGAGCATGCTGGTGAGAATATTGCTACTAGTTTGGCATAAACAGAGGTGGAAAAAGATGAACTGTTACAGCATCTGTTCAGTTATCTGCGCGACAAAGGGAAGGCATGACAAGAAGATGAGCTCTTCGAATATCTCACAACTGATGCTGAAAATTGTGATCCACTTTGCTAGTGGCAAACTATAGAAATTAGCAAGTATCCATCCTTAGCTAGAATGGCCTGCGATTACTTAGCAATTCCAGGTTAGTGTCTTTGTTCACCCCACATTCATCTTCTGATTAACGTCGTTATCTCAGGTACAAGTGCTCCATCAAAACGAGTCTTCTCCACTGGCAAGGCTATTATAAGCCCAAATTGTGCTTCACTTGCTGTAGAAACCATTCATGCATGTATGCTTGAAAAATACTAGCTACGACAAGAACTAAAGAATTAATATACAGTATTCTCTGAAATAGATCGAGTGTTGAATTAGCAGTTAATAAACGATGCATTGCATTTTATCTTTCTTATTACATGAACTGCTTCTCTTAATCTGTAATATAAATCACACTAAAACTGAAAATCTTGCAAGCAACAAAGCTTTTATATACTTGTATAACTGCACTTATTGAAGTAAAGAGAAATATTTACTTTGAATGTCTGTAAGTAATATTGTGTATAATGTCATGTGAAAGGCATAGCATAAACCGATGGTCCTCTCAATGGTCCTTTCAGTGGTCTTAGTACCTGACCTTGGACTGTCCCGATTATAGACTGTCCTGAATACTGACCGAGTAGTAATAACTGGCAGTCTCAGTCCAGCTACCTTGCACTGGCCTGTACTGTCCTATACTGACCATTGCGAGCCTTAGTTCAAATGATATAGTTCTTTTAATGTTTGTAGATAGCTTCAATCTCTTCTACAAATGGCAGCAGATACTCACCATGGTAATGGCCATAAACCTCAACCTTCCCCTAGAAAAAAGGTATGAACCAATATATAAATAGACTTTCTCAATATTTGTTATAGGTATCTGAAAGAGAACCTTATACAAGTCACAGTGATACCAGGGCCAAAGAAGCCAAAAGAACTTTTTAGCTTTCTGAAGCCCATACTTGATGAATTGCAGATTCTCTCAGAGTATGGAATGAATATCTGTTGTCAAGGGGTCACTTACTATTGCAAAGTATACCTGCTAATAGCAAGTGGTGATATCCTTGGCATGGCAGATCTCTGCTGTTATAGTGGACATACTTCTAAATATAGATGCTGAATTTGTCTTGTAGAAGGACAGTCCTACAATGGTCATAGTATATACTTCCTAGGAGGACCGCAGAAAGCTTTTGAGAGAAAGGCGATCCATTTTCATAATGGAGATGAGGTATCCAGATATATTACTACATAGCCAGATTACTTACTAAAACGATATTAGCAATATAGGTTGAAGCAATTGGCGATGTTTTCTACTCTTCCTACATTTATGGGCCCTTTTTTTTAGATTTGATAAGATGCATTGCTTTGGCTATAATATTGCCCATCAGATTTGGGAAGCAATCTAGGGAAGATATGGCACTGACAATTCTCTTACATTGGAACCCAGGTATTGTAAAGCCATTGGGCAATGCATGACAGAAGCCCAACACTCTTATATACCAAGTATCTTTGAAGGATCATTCATAAGTAAATATGCTTTAGGATATGTCACTTTGCTAAATATGCATGGTAGATATAGAACAAACTGCCAGTTATGCACATGCTGTTGACTGGATAGTTTTTTTGCAGTATGTCATACCTACACTAGTCATCGAGCAGTTAGATGAGCAGTGGGCTAGACAGCCAAGACCACAGCAGCTTTCTATGTTTTCTGAGGCAGATATTAAGGCTGCAAAGGATGCTCTTTTATTTATTTTATGAGCGTGTGCATTGGCATTACAATACCAGATCTCTGAGGATAACTTGGCTGATATTAGAAAGTAATATAGAGAAAGAAGAAGCATTATATAACTTACACTTACTCTTTCTCAGACTTGTCAAAATGTGGCACTTATTCCTCAAGAAATACCTGCCAATATCTGTGTTCACAATAAATGAGCATTTGCTTCTCCACCTGACTGATGCAATTGCTCATCTCAGCCAACTCTGATATTGCAGCATCCAGCCTATAGAACGCATTATCAGAATGCTCAAGCCAAGGATTCGATCCTGTTCCTGCCCACAGGCAAGCGCCGCCAATGCCTTGATATATAGTTCTGCAGCTATGTACTTCAATCGCTACATGAAGTATATGAAAGACGATGAGCTTGAGCATATGCAGTTAACAGCAGAGGCAGAAGATAGAGAGGTTATACTAAAGGCCTTCAAGAAAGAGAATATATTAGCATATCAACATATGAACTTGGCAGCCCTTGTCACAGACTTCTGGAGGAAGAAAAATGAGCACTTAAAGGATCTCTTTTCAGAGATTCATGTGGCTCAAGAGGCATTTGTTAACGGAGTTCATTTCTTTGCCAAGAATGCTTATTCTCAGAACTGCAGTTTGGTGAGACTACAATTACTAGTAGATCAAAAGGCACAATGTGGATTCTGAAGTTGGCAAGATCTTCAATGGAAGACATTCTTTGGAGAAGTGCAGTTTTTCTTTCACCACAGCACTGCCACCACCAGCAATGTACTATGCTATATACACTTACATATAGACGTTGTTATAACGAATAGGTTTCTTTTTAGTAGTTCAAGATGAAAAAAGGATTATATTACCAAAGCCAAATACCTTGAAAGCATTGTCAGCATCCTCCCTTCCACAAGGCAAACCGAGAAAGCTTTCTACATATACCCTAATATGACTATGCATCCCATAGATTTGGGAAATATCACCCTTATATAATAAACGAGTACTATACAATATGCATGAATAATAACCAAAAAAGATGCAAAATATTTGGTGCATTTTTGATGTCAATTGACCAAATACTCACCAGAAAATCTAGTCACTAGAACTGTTACTGAAAAGAAACCAGAAACCTACCAAAAAATTTGGTCACCAAAGCAGTAATCAGAACTTAACCAATAACAACCCAAACTTCTGGTGATTTTTACGAAATGACCAAAACTTAACCTAAAATAACCAAAAGTTACCAGAAAGTCACCAAAAATTTCCTGCAGTGTATGTCTCTTGTTGCAGAACTAAGCAATGATGATCTTTCAAAACAAGGATCATCAATTGGCTCGTCCAACAAAAAGCAAAAGTCTGCTACCAGTTGGATATTCTTGAATGGCTGGGCAACTCGACAAAATGTAAATGGTGCTAGTACAATTGCTTGCAAATTTACAAGTCCTCATAGTGTAAAATGCCAACAGATTTACGTCAGTTCTACTAGCTCCACTGGAAATATGCTCAAGCATCTTCGATCTAAATACAAAATTATCAAGGATTCTCCTGCCACCACCTCTGACAACACTCTTCTTACTGCTGGGCCAATGGATAGGTTCATTTCAACTGTTGATAGAAAGTATATAAACCAAACGTTCAGTAAAGAAAAATTCTATGAGCTCCTTCTTGCCAATGTAATTGCTACTGCATCTCTATATATATCTGTTGAAAGAAAAACGTTGCAGGAATTGATATACTTTGCATATAATACACTAGATCTCACAAGTCTAAAGCTGCCTAGTTTAATGATCATCAAGCATGATCTGGAAAAATCTTATCAAAGATATGAACAAGAAATTGCAACCTTGCTACAAGAGCAATCTTACCTTTGCTATACCATGGATAGTTAGACTAGTGACATGAAAAATGCATTTCTTAGGATAACCACACACTGGATTGATAAAGACTAGATATAGCAGTCAGTCATTATTGGTTTTAAACCACTTTATAGACCCCATTCCATGGTGAACATGGCAGAAATAATGATAGATGTGTTGTATAAATATGATTTTACATCCAAGCCATTCTTCTTAATAACAAATAATGTATCCAATATAACAGCACTTGTAAGGAAACTAGAGTGGATAGTGGAAAGTGAAGTTTTTGCAGCAAAGGACAACTATATTCTACGTATGGATCACACTTCACTGCGGTAGAGTAGGCGTTTTACCCACATTTTACCCCTGGGTAATACATGATGTTTTACCCACTTTCCTATGGGGGGAGCAATCTTCAGTATTGTTCAGTCTCTCCTTTCCCAAAAGAGAAAAACTAGCAAATATAAAAATATAAGCAGTATGATAGTGTATGTGTGATTCCCAGAAACTGCGTCAATATTTATATCACGCGCTTTTAACATGGTTTTTTTTCTTTTTTATAGGGTTATTCGCATTTTCTTTTTATTATCCTTTTTTTTCACAAACTTTTTCCTCTGCTTTTTTTCACTCTATGGCGTTTTCAGTACTTCTTCATCAGCAAACTCACTTTCACAATGTTGATGATATATTATCTTAACGACATACATCCTTGACCTGAAAGTGTGTTCTTTACTGGTAAGCTTTTATCTTCATTTGACAGCACCTCATTCTTTTTTTTCTTTTGATAGCTGATATAATTGCAACGTTATAGGAAAGCTTGCTTCTTACTTTTAACTAAGGTATTTTGATTGATTGACCTAAATGTAACTAATCTTGACTTTTTATTTGTCCTATAGAGTAGCTTTTCCTTTCTTTAAAAAATATGGAAACAGAGAAACATGACACATGTTTTAATGGTACAGATTTTTTTTTACGTTGTAACTTGATTATTCATCAAGATAATCTTTTGTAGGCCTATATATAATGTTGCCGTTTGTTATTGCTATGCCGTATGTTTTACTAATTATCATTTTTTAAATTCTATGCTTCTTTAGCCTTCAGTAATTAGGTAAGATTATATAGATCCAATCGTAAAGTTAGATACCTGTTCATACATTATATTATATATCTTCAATAAAATAAAAATGTTTGTTTTCTCTATATATAAGGCTAAGAAGTGTTGTTATACATGATAAAGAAGTGTATTTTATTGGCTAAAATAATGAATGCAACAAAAAGAGCATCCAATCGGAAAGACTAGATAAGAATCATTAGCTCCAATAGCATGTATTGTTGTAAGCAAGTTAATCCAATAAAAGAGCTTAAAGAAAAGAATATGGTCGAATAGAATTCTAATGTTAGTTGTTAAATGCATACAACTTAGTCCAATAGCATTAATGTAATTACGTCTGACATATACTGTTTTATCCAATTAATAATGGTATAGAAAGTGGGTAAAACGTGGGTAAAATGTGGGTAAAAGGTACGTTTCACCCACTTCTCAAAAGTTTTACCCACTGGGTAAAACGTGGGTAAAATGTGAGTAAAATGTGGGTAANAGTATTTTGATTGATTGACCTAAATGTAACTAATCTTGACTTTTTATTTGTCCTATAGAATAGCTTTTCCTTTCTTTAAAAAATATGGAAACAGAGAAACATGACACATGTTTTAATGGTACAGATTTTTTTTTACATTGTAACTTGATTATTCATCAAGATAATCTTTTGTAGGCCTATATATAATGTTGCCGTTTGTTATTGCTATGCCGTATGTTTTACTAATTATCATTTTTTAAATTCTATGCTTCTTTAGCCTTCAGTAATTAGGTAAGATTATATAGATCCAATCGTAAAGTTAGATACCTATTCATACATTATATTATATATCTTCAATAAAATAAAAATGTTTGTTTTCTCTATATATAAGGCTAAGAAGTGTTGTTGTACATGATAAAGAAGTGTATTTTATTGGCTAAAATAATGAATGCAACAAAAAGAGCATCCAATCAGAAAGACTAGATAAGAATCATTAGCTCCAATAGCATGTATTATTGTAAGCAAGTTAATCCAATAAAAGAGCTTAAAGAAAAGAATATGGTCGAATAGAATTCTAATGTTAGTTGTTAAATGCATACAACTTAGTCCAATAGCATTAATGTAATTACGTCTGACATATACTGTTTTATCCAATTAATAATGGTATAGAAAGTGGGTAAAACGTGGGTAAAATGTGGGTAAAAGGTACGTTTCACCCACTTCTCAAAAGTTTTACCCACTGGGTAAAACGTGGGTAAAATGTGAGTAAAATGTGGGTAATATTTGACGTTTTACCCAGATTTTATCCAGGGTAAAACGTCCTTTCAACTGCAGTGCTTTCAACTTGGTTATCCAGGCAATTCTATGTGATAGTTTGTGCACAGAGGCATTAGAAGAGAAGGAAGGCAATCTGACAAATGATATAGAACAAGATATTGAGCACCATCCTAGTAAAAGTGTTGGTAAGGATCATATTATCCAGAAATATACTATGACTAACAGTTCTCCTTACCAGGTGGTATTATTAGACAATTGCATCAAGGCATTATTAAAATTCAAGCATCACTATAAAGATGGGTATTATATAAGCAATTCTGCAATTTAAATGATATGGGCAACAAGGAATTGATTGTTGATGTCAAAACGTGATGAAACTCTACTCTTCAAATGCTCAAGAGAGCATATAAACAGTGAGAAGTATACAATGCCACTTGTCATTCAATATAAAAGCTTTCTGAATATGCGCTTTCTACAAATAATTAGTTGTAAGTTATTGAAGTAAAAACCCTTTTATCTAGCTTTGATACATTTACTACCCTGCTCTTTAGTTTAAAATACCCATTAATCAACACTTTTATAATTGTATACAACTGGTTCTTCGATTATATTAAGGACTATAGAGAAAAGAAAATTGAAGTAAGTATTTGTAAAAACCTATAGTTTAATATGATACTTACTTTCAGTACCATAGTCCTTTTTTGAAATCGCTCTTGCTACTGAACATGCCTATGATAAATTGAAAAAGTATTATAGTTATGCAATTGCACTCATCTATTCCATTACCACTGCTTTGGATCCTCAGGCAAAGTACAGATAGTGGAAAGAGGTGTCATGGCTAGCTGAATAGATAGGCTAAGCAAAGAATGTAGTTGAACAAGTATGGGCAGATAAATTTCAACCAACAGCTGCAATGGTTGCAAATAAAGAAAGCAGTAAAGTACAACTCTTTAAACTGATGCCACCTAGAGATCAACTAACTGTGATGTATAAAACGAAAATAACAGAATGCTCAAAATAAGCGAGACTGAAAAAGATATTCTTTATTTCATGAATGACTGTTCTCTTTAAATATCTTTAGAAACGCGTGCGGGTAAAAGCGGGTTGGGGTAGTTACTAATATCTTTTGTAAAATCTGTATGATCAGTAATGACACGTTAATCTTCTGTCTTTTGATATTCTGTGTCCGCTAGGGTCCCAGCAACAGATGAATAGATTATAAAGATGTTAGTGTAACCTGATCCATACAGGCATTATAGCCGATATGTTCACTGACAGTCTAGACCTGATGTTTTATCCACTGAATATAGTAATGTAATCATGTCAGATATGACATTACCCCCCACCAGGTTCTTGACAGCGTTGGAAAGATAGTAATTGATGTAGTAAAAGCATGGTTGAAAGTATTAGATAATAATACTGTGGCACGTTAATAAAAAACCTCAGAAAAAACCCAGTGGGAAAAAAGTGTAGAGGAAAAAGACTTGCTTACATGCGTTTGGTACGTTTGGTAGTAGAAGGTCCTGATTGTTGGGCCTGTTTCCTTTTGCCAGTACCTGATCGGCGTTGCCAATACCTTTTAATGATAGCAAGATCGTTGAAATCCTCAGGGTTTTGCTAAGTATTTTCGTTGTCTTTGTAACCTTTCCATTTGACGAAGTACTGATAGTGTCCTTTGCGCACTTCCCTATGATTGACGATGTTCTGCACTTCATAGTAGTCTTCTGAAACTACTGTGTCAGGCGAAATAAGTTTCATATAAGATGGTGCAACATCTCATGGAAGCAACATGTTCTGCTCATCAACCAAAGTATAGCTGCCTCCTTTGTTCTGTCTCAGAACAGTGAATGGTCCTTCATATCTTGGGTCTGTTTTGCTGCTTCTAGACACGTTCATGATCATGACCTTGCTTCCAGAAGGAAATTCAACAATGCAATGATTGCTGTCAAACTTGTTGCTTTGTTTATTCTGCATTGTTTTAATGCGTTCATGGATAGCAGGTATCACTACTCATTCCATTTGTTCGAGGCGTTTGGTCATTGCCCAAGTATCATCAGAAGTCTGTTGTACATTTCCCACTTTTACTTTATGATAGTCCTCGAAATTGTTTGGTTGACGGGCAAACATCAACACAAAAGGACGTGTGTTGTGCAAAGAGGAAATTTTCAGATTGATAGCAAGTTGTGCACTTGGTAAATACAAATCCCAATCTTGTTTCTTACCTTGCAATCTTTTGACAACAACCTCTTTCATGGTTTTTACCCATCATTCTGCGACGCTGTTTGCGCGTAGATGATATGGTGTTACCAGTCTGTGGTCTATTCCTGAGTGTTCTGTAATGAGTGTGATGACTTCGTTGACAAATTCAGTGCCATTGTCTGATTGCAGGACTTTCGGGAAACCATAGTCGCAGAATACTTGAATAAGTTGCCTAGCGACAGAAAGTGCGGATTTGTCTGGTAACGCTCGTAAAATGCAAAAGCGTGAAAATACATCAACCATAACTAATACAAAGTTATTACCGTTGATAGTGGTAGTGTTGAAGTCACCAAGGTCAATAGCCCAGTGGTCTCCAGGTTGGTCTGCGGTTATGTGTCATAAGGGATGATAACCGTGTTTTCCGATGTTGAATTGTTGACAGTCAATACACTTGGCTACTGTGTTAAGTGCGTCTTGTTTGATAGTGCTCCAGTGGATTCCGTCACTGTGTAAAGCATTCACGATAGCATCTGAACTGAAATGGCCAAGAAGATGCGCTTTCTCCAGCAGTGATTGTCGTGCTGCTGTAGGAGGTGTCATATACTCGTGTGGTTTCAGTAAGCGTTGCGTGAGAACGTGTGTGGGAGTGGATGAAGGTGTTCCTGAATTGTCATGAGATGACGTGTTTGTGGAAATACCCCCCTCCGAAAATGGAACAGGTGGTGCAAACAGACGCGAGAGAGCATC
>MZZL01000378.1:216149-253393 GCA_002749535.1 Apophysomyces variabilis
AGTGGATGAAGGTGTTCCTGAATTGTCATGAGATGACGTGTTTGTGGAAATACCCCCCTCCGAAAATGGAACAGGTGGTGCAAACAGACGTGAGAGAGCATCTGGTAAAATATTGGCGATGCCAGGACGATGTACCACATGGTAAGTATAATCACAAATGGTATCAAGCCAGTTGATCATCATTGGATTGGCAATTTCCTGGGTGTGCAGGTAAGTTAAAGCGCGATGATCAGTGTAGAGCGTGAATTTGTTACCCCAAAGAAATTTGTGAAACTTTTTGAGGGCGTAGACAATGGCAAGTAATTCACGTTGTGTGACAGAATAGTTGTGCTCTGATCGACTGAGGGAGCGTGCCATGAAACCGATGTAATGAATGCAGTTGTTAATGACTTGATAGAGGACAGCGCCAATACTGTCGTTGGATGCGTCTGTAGCAACCAAGAAGGGTTCATCCATGTTTGGATGGCTGAGGATAGGAGCTTTCTCCAAAATTGCCTTGACACGATTGAATGTATCAGTGTGCTGTGATGTCCAGAGGTTTTCAAGGCTACCAGCATTGCGTAATTTGTCAAGTGGTGCCGTAAGAGTGGAAATGGTAGGTATGTGCACTCGGAAGTAATTGACAAGTCCAAGAAACCTTTGAATATCTTTGCTTGTTTTTGGCTGTGGCCAAGTTTGGACGTTTGTAACCTTGCGCAGGTCAAGGCGAATACCATCTGCATCCATGCAGAAACCAAGTAAATAAACAGCGCGTTGTGCAAAGTGACATTTCTCTGGATTGAGTATGAGATTGACAGCAGTGAGACGGCGGATTGCATCTGCAACGTGTTCCGTGTGTTCTTTCAGTGTTTTGGAAAAGATGATAATATTGTCAACGAACGTAGTAACATAGTTAAGTCCATGAAAGACATAATTCATGACGCGTTGAAATTTTGAGGAGATGGGTTTGAGTCCAAAAGGACAACCGCGGAACATGTATTGTATGCCATTGACAGTGAAGGCAGTTTTGTGTTGGTGAGGTTCATAAATTTGAAACCGATGAAAAGCATTTTTCAGGTCAAGTATGGAGAACACTGTTGCGTCATGCATCTTCTGAAAGATGTCATTAATTAACAGAAGTGGGAAACGATCATCTGGAAGCAGATTGTTGATGTGGTGTGGGTCTAGGCAAGGTCGTCTGCCTGTTAGATTGCCATACGCGTCCTTTTTTGGTGCGAAAGTCAGAGGGCTATTCCATCTGGTATTTACTGGTGCACGGGTGATGATGCCGTCAGTGAGCCATTTGTTCACTTGCTCTTATAAAAGAGGTAGCAGTTTATGGGGAAGATCGTATTGTCTTCGATAAGCAGTTTGGTTAGGTGGGGTGTCTAACCTGACAATAGATTCTGGAATGGTACAGAATGAAGAGTTTGATATTTTTAGATTTTTATCCAGCAAGGGTTGGATCGTTTTCATTAAAAGTGTGCGTTCAGTGGGGGTGCCAACTGGTGAATTGTTTGGCTCAAGGTCGTCTTGAGGTTCTTTAGTTTCTGGTGCTTTAGGTAAACTGGGTTGGTGCCAGCATACAGGTAAACCAATGAAGTGAATACCTAGGCGTGTCATAAGATCAGTACCAATGCAAATATTGGCGAGAGGATCATTTAGATCAAACACTTCGAAAGAGTGGTAGATTGTAATGTTATTGCAAACAATTTTAATGGGTGGAGTCTTTCCAACACGCGAAACAGATTTATCATGAGCTGCAAGTTTTATTGTCCCAGATTGGGGTAAAATTTTCTAACTGTTGTTCAAACAAAGGGAACGGGAGACAGTGCTGATTGTGGCACCTGAATCCAAAAGAGCTCGTAGGTTTTGGTCCTGTAAAGTGATAGGCACATAGTAAGAACCAGTTTTTTGGAATGAATAATCCTGAGATGTGTGTAACTTACACATGTTGCATGACTCAGCGATCGCCTTGTCAATCTCTTCTGCGATCATATTGGTGTCTTTATTGATGTCCTCCTGTTGCTGATTGGTTTCTTCTGTGGATGTTTCTTGGACCCGTGTAGAATGGATTGCCATAGTATTGGTGGTGGTGTTGGAGTCACCGTTACACTTGTGGCCGCGGGACCACACAGATCCACAACCCTTGTAACACAGAGCAGAATTTGTTTTAGACAATGGGGAGCAGGAAGACGCGTTCATGCCTGACTTGTTGGGCCCAGAACCAGAAGGAGATGATTGAGGTGCTTTGTCAACACGTTGACCCGATTGGATCATTCTTAGGGTGTCTGCCAAAACTCTACACTCGTTTGTGGAGTGTGTACCTTTGCCATGGACACAGCAGTGCTGTTCTTTATGCTGAAAAGCGCGTTGATTAGAGGAAAAGGGTCGTTGTACCTTTTGTTCTGAAGATCCTGTGCGTTCACCAAGGGACTTTTGTTGAACCACCTGAGGATACAGAGCTCTAGCCATGGAGGAAGCTTGATCAATAGTACATCTTTGACTGACAGGAAGGTTGACCTGGGCAAGATGGACTTGATGAGAGATTTCTGGTAACAATGAGTTAATGTATAAGATTGCTGTAACATGATCATCATCAATACCAGCTTCGCATCATACACGATGGAACCAATCAGTGTACTTTTCTACAGATTCATTTCTTGACATCTTCATGCTGATGAGTTCCTGGGTGAAGTTTGCTTGACGTTCTGCATTATTAATGCTATATTTTTGCAACAAAGCATTACGAGCATATAACCATGGAAGATGAGGCATTCTTCTCAAGTGTGCATCAAACTAGGAACGTTGTTCTGAAGAAAGAGTCCTAGGCAGCAACCAGTGCCAGCATTCATCAAGTTCTTGTCCATATGAAATAACAATATCCTCAAACTTGTCCAGGCATTCTTGGATGGAAGTGAAAACGGTTTTGGTTTGATCCACTACATTTCCAGTCCATTGGAGGAGAGGGAGTTCCTTGGGCACAACATATGGAGCACAGTACATAGACTGGTGGGTCTTGTCCTTAAGGCCGGCCAACTTCTTCTTGGTTTGCAAAAGCATGTCTAGGTCATGATTCTTCTGGTCATAGGCTTTTCTAGCGGCTTCTTTTTCTTCCATAGTAGTAGAAGGGGATGCAATTTGTTCACCAAGCTCAGTAAGTTGCAGGGAGACTTCATTGATTGAAGCTTCAGTGCGCTGTTCACTGGATCTTTGCATGTAGAGCTTGTTTTCTATTGTAGTCTCTATGGGGCGCACAATATCCATTTCAGAGGATATGGAAACAGGGGAAGAGAGAGGGCTGCTTGACAATTGTTGTGACATTGATGGATTAAGAACAAAAGAGTATTCGCTTAAAAAAATGATGTATAAAACGAAAATAACAGAATGCTCAAAATAAGCGAGACTGAAAAAGATATTCTTTATTTCACAAATGACTGTTCTCTTTAAATATCTTTAGAAACGCATGCGGGTAAAAGCGGGTTGGGGTAGTTACTAATATCTTTTGTAAAATCTGTATGATCGGTAATGACACGTTAATCTTCTGTCTTTTGATATTCTGTGTCTGCTAGGGTCCCAGCAACAGATGAATAGATTATGAAGATGTTAGTGTAACCTGATCCATACAGGCATTATAGCTGATATGTTCACTGACAGTCTAGACCTGATGTTTTATCCACTGAATATAGTGATGTAATCATGTCAGATATGACAAACTGATTACATTGTAGAGCTATAAACTGATGGAAGCATGGACGTTTTGAAGTACTAGAGAAGTCATAGCACTGCAGTAAAATAGGCGTTTTACCTACATTTTACCCCTGGATAATACATGATATTTTACTCACTTTTCCATAGGAGGAGCAATCTTCAGTATTGTTCAGTCTCTTCTTTCCCAAAAGAGAAAAATTAGCAAATGTAAAAATATAAGCAGTATGATAGTGTATGTGTGATTCCTAGGAACTGCATTAATATTTATATCACGCGCTTTTAACATAGTTTTTTTTCTTTTTTATGGGGTTATTCACATTTTCTTTTTATTATCCTTTTTTTTCACAAACTTTTTCCTCTGCTTTTTTTTTTACTCTATAGCATTTTCAGTACTTCTTTATCAGCAAACTCACTTTTACAATGTTGATGATATATCATCTTAATGATATATATCCTTGACCTGAAAGTGTGTTCTTTATTAGTAAGCTTTTATCTTTATTTGACAGCACCTCATTCTTTTTTTTTCTTTTGATAGCTGATATAATTGCAATGTTATAGGAAAGCTTGCTTCTTACTTTTAACTAAGGTATTTTGATTGATTGACCTAAATGTAACTAATCTTGACTTTTTATTTATCCTATAGAGTAACTTTTCCTTTCTTTAAAAAATATAGAAACAGAGAAACATGACACATGTTTTAATGGTACAGATTTTTTTTTACATTGTAACTTGATTATTCATCAAGATAATCTTTTGTAGGCCTATATATAATGTTGCTATTTGTTATTGTTATGCTGTATGTTTTACTAATTATCATTTTTTAAATTTTATGCTTCTTTAGCCTTCAGTAATTAGGTAAGATTATATAGATCCAATTGTAAAGTTAGATATCTATTCATACATTATATTATATATCTTCAATAAAATAAAAATGTTTGTTTTCTCTATATATAAGGCTAAGAAGTATTGTTGTATATGATAAAGAAGTGTATTTTATTAGTTAAAATAATAAATGCAATAAAAAAAGCATCCAATCAGAAAGACTAGATAAGGATTATTAGCTCTAATAACATGTATTATTGTAAGCAAGTTAATCCAATAAAAGAGCTTAAAGAAAAGAATATAGTCAAATAGAATTCTAATGTTAATTGTTAAATGCATACAACTTAGTCCAATAGCATTAATATAATTATGTCTGATATATACTGTTTTATCCAATTAATAATGGTATAGAAGGTGAGTAAAACGTGGGTAAAATATAGGTAAAAGGTATGTTTTATCCACTTCTCAAAAGTTTTATCTACTGGGTAAAACATGAGTAAAATATGAGTAAAATATAGGTAATATTTGACGTTTTACCCAGATTTTACCCAGGGTAAAACGTCCTTTCAACTGCAGTGTAGTGTACAATGGCAACATTTGTTGCAAATAGCATTGAGGTATCTGGCAGTTCCTGCAAGTTTAGTTCCTTGTGAGCATTGCTTTTTATAAGCAAAGTTCTTTATCCTACTAGAGCGCAATTGGCTGTTGCTAGAGTTGTTGATATTGAATATAAATGTAGACAATAGGGCAATAGACTAGTGATTAACCAGACTAAAAGATATTAATTAACTTTATCTTTTAACTGAGATCATAAAACTTTTCATGAGGCTTATTCATGATAGCAAAAGATTAAGTACTTAGGACAAATCAAATATCCATAATATAACAATAGTTTCTAAGGAACAATAACAGATCAGATCCATTGGTTATATATACCTGAAACCTAGTTACATAGTAATTGGTATGTTTGATGAACCTGAGTTTGAATAGTTTATTATATTCTAATCAGTTGTCTCAAAATGACAAGCTGTAGTTAAATAACTGACAGTTGTTGTTTCATACTTGGTTAATAGTTAATCCTTCAGATATGAATACAACATAGCCCCCTTCTAGATGAAAGTGTAGGAACTTTGTCTAAACATATAAGCTTTTATGTATGCTTAGAATGTTATAATACTCAGTACAATGCAGTCATTGTGTGTAAACATTTTGATTTATGCATGAGAGCATCTTTGTCAGCAATAGTGAGATATGCCAGTAAAAACCTAATTAAAAAACCCAGTGGGAAAAAAGTCTATAGAAGAAAAAGGACTGTATCCACTTAACTTGGAAGTTATTTAGTAATCTTAGTGTGCTTATTACAAGTAGTGATTTTACATGTATTGACTGATTTTAGTAGAGTCTTACATTTGTTAGAAGAGGAATCCTTTTCAGCATTACAACGTCCCCAATACAACTCAATATACTTGGTTGAGTTGAAATGTTCAACTGGTTCCCAAGTATCATCAGAGAAATCAGGATAACCTTTTCATCATACTCTATATTTATAATTTCCATGTGTACCTCTATAATCAATAACTGCTTAGATTTTATAATAATCATCCTTGAGTTTTTTGAATTCATTAGGTGTAACATTTGCCATAGCCTTGTAGACTATATGTGATGTAGGAACATCTCTAAACAGAAGTGTACCAGTTTTGTCTTTCAGTATATAGCTACCATTTTTTGTAATATCATGAATAAAGAATAATCTTTTGTAGCATTCATCAATCTTTCTATTACGATTGACATTTTTGATCATAACCTTACTTCCAATTAGAAATTGTTGCTCAATGATCTTATGCATCTTAGAGAACCTTTCATGATCACATTTCTATGTTTCTTTGATTCGTTCAGACAATGCCAGTATTAAGACTTCTTGAACGAATTTGTACTTTTTATCAATAATCTTATTTTCAGCTTTCTTCATCTTGAGTGTTGATGTGACTTTGGTGTAGTCCTGAAACTTATTTGGTTACTTGTTAAAGAGTACTGCATATAGTCTTGACTTGTGAAGACATGCATATTTTATGTTAACACAATATTGAGCATAATTGAGATATGAACACCAGGATTCACCTTTTCCATATAATATCTTGACAATTGTATACTTGGCCAAGCCCACATAAGCTTCGTTTACAGAATTGCCCATTGGAGAGTAGGGAAGTGATAATCTTCTGTCAATGCCACTCATTTGTAACAGTTATGAAATGATATCATTTACGAACTCAGCGCCATTATCACTATTGATAACTTTGAGGAATCTGAACAAAGAGAATATATTGAGTAATTTTTTTGCTATTATTGTACTGTGCTTATCCGGTAAGGCTCTCAAAATTGTGAACCATAAATAGTAATCAACAAGTACTAACATAAAGTTGTTTCCATACTCTAAAGTGACATCGAAAGACCCAAGATCTATGCACCAATGATCTAGAGGTTGATCAGGTAAGACTGATTTAGGTAGATGATACCCTACTTTTGTGATGTTAAATTTGTTACTGAAGTGTCAAAAGTGAGATCAAAATAAAGAAAGGATAACCGATGGAATCAGCGAGACTAAGATAATATTCTTTATTTTAAGTGCTTTTCTTTTATAGTTTTCTAGTTGAATGATCAGGACTATAAGTGTGAAACTTCTTGTAAACTAATAACATAAGAAGAAAAGTTTTCATTCAATTGTCTGTAATATAAACTAATGGTACAATTGAAGAATCAAGTGTTATTGGTGTTAAGGATAAGACAATAATAGTTCCTGGTAATCAGTAAGAAAGCTAAAAATAAAAAGTTCTTTTTTCAGATACTGAAAGTCAGAATCGGAGATAAATATGTAATCTTGTATAACATGAAAAGTTTTACAAAAAGTTCATCTGGCTATAGCTGAGACATTGCCAAGATTCAGAAAATATGGCTAAGTCACTATGAAAAGGATGTTAGATATGACATTGCCCCCTGCCAGGTTGGAACAACCATTTGAAATGGTTGTGTAAAGTCCCTACACTTATGGATATTGATATCAATAGCAATATTGATAAAAACCCTGTCAAAAAACCCAGTAAGAAAAATTAGGGAAAAGACATGCTCCAAGCACATCTACGTTTGATAGAACGTCTGTTTGAATCTTCAATGGGAGGTTTTCTATCACCCAGTTTACGTCATTGCCAGTATTTTTCAATGAGTAAAAGATCACTGAAGTGTTCTACTGGCTCCCATATATTATGTTCAGAACTATAGTTCTTCCACTATACTCTATAAAGGTATTGACCTAATTTGCCCAGTTTAACCTTGTGATCGACAATAGCTTGTACTTCATAGATGTTATCTGTTTTAACAACAGTGTCTTGAGAAATAAGCTTAATGTAAGAGGGTGGAATGTTTTAGGCAAGTAGTGCACCTGTTTCATTAGTAAGTATGTAACTACCTCCTTTTGTCTTTCCACTAACAGTGAATAGTCCTTCATATTATGGATCAGTCTTTGATGATCACATGACATTTTTGATCATGACCTTACTGCCATTGGGAAATTCCCTGAATAATATAGTGACTAGATTCAAACTTTGTCTGTTCCATTGCATGCAGTGTTTTGATGCGTTTATTGATAGCTGGAATGACGATCTTTTTCATTTCTTCAATTTGTTTCTAATGTTCTTTAATATTGTAAGAGTGAGAAGAAGTCTTACCAAGCTCCATATTTTGGTAGTCCTGGAAAGGATTGATTCATCATGCAAACATCAAGTTAAATGGACAGATGGAATGTAGCTTGGTATGTTTGAGGTTCATTGCCAGTTGTATACTTGGGACATATAAATCCCAATTGTCCTTTTTGCCCTCCAAACGTTTGATGATTACCTGTTTTGTTATGTCAACTCACTTCTCAGCAACTCTATTGGCTTGAGGATGATAAGGTACAACAAGTTGGTGGTCAAAGCCAGAATGTTCATGATCAAATCTATCAGCTCATTGACAAACTCAGAACCATTGTCAGATTGTAAAATCTTTGGGAAGCCAAAATTACAGAAAACTTTAATAAGTTAGTATGCGATTGTAAGGGCAGATTTATCTGGTATAGCTCATAGAATATAGAAGCGAGTAAAGATATTGACCATGACAAGAATGTAGTTATTGCCGCTTGTAGAGGTAGTGCTGAGCGTACCCAGATCAATTGCCCAGTGATCTCCAGGAGCATTTACAGTGACGTTCTTCAGAGGATGGTAGCTGTGTTTGCCAATGTTAAAGCGCTGGCAAGCAGGGCATTTGGCAATGATGTTTAAGGCATCCTGTTTAAGATTGGCCTAATGTAAGCCATCACTGTGGATTGCTTTGATAATAGTATCTACACTAAAGTGACTCATTAAGTGGGCTTGTTCAAGGAGATTAGGTCACTCCTCTTCCAGTGGCGTCATATAGTCAGCAGGTTGGAGCATCTGCTGAGCTGGTTCCTGCAGTTTGTTGTAAGAGGGTGCAGCCTCTTGTATGGAACGTGAGTCACTGTATTTAAGTGACGTTTTGTCTATATTACCCCCCTCTAACTCTTTTGCCATAGGGAAAAGGTGAGACAAAGTATTAGGCAAAACGTTTTTGATACCCAGTAAATGAGCAATGTCATACGTATAGTTGCAAAGGATGTCCAACTAGTTGACCATTATAGGGTTTACGACGGGCTGCGTGTGGATGTAGGTCAGTGCCTTATGGTCCGTGTACAGTGTAAACTTGTGACCCCACAAAAACTGGTGGAATTTGTAGAATGCATAGATGACAGTGAGAAGCTCATGTTTTGTCATAGAATAGTTATGTTCAGCAGAGTTGAGAGCGCAAGCCATAAAACCAATGTAATGGTATTGGTTGTCAATGACCTAGAAAAGAACAGCACTGATGCTAACGTTAGACGCATCTGTAGCTACAGCGAATGAGTAGCATAAGTCAGGGGGACTAAGAACGGGAGCATGTAGTAACATCGTCTTGATGTTGTCAAATGCCTGCATATGTTCCATGGTCCATAAATCCCTGAGAGAATCCTTGTAGTGTAGGCGGTCCAGGGGCGCCATAATAGTAGAGAGGTTGGGAAGATGCTCTCTGAAGTAATTGACAAGGCCCAGGAAACGTTGTATGTCCTTACCAGTAGTGGGTTGAGGCCATTTTTGCACGTTGGTGACTTTGTATAGATCCAAGGAAACACTTTTGGCACTAACATAGAAACTGAGCAGGTAAACAGCACTGCAGTCAAAAAAAGATTCTACTATTGGTAGAAACTTGGTGGAATCTGAGATTCCACCACCTTTCCACCATCTTTCCACCGCTTTTCTACCATGTGGTGGAATCTTTTCAAAGGTTTGTGGAATGTACCTTCCACCACCTTTTCCACCACCTTTCTACCCCCCCAAGTTTAACAATTGGATAAACTGCTATATGACAGAGACCATTACGTTGATGTTATTGGATCAAGTAGTATGCATTAGAGGCTAACGTTTTAGTTTCATTCAACCATATTCCTTTATTCAAGCACTTTTTATTAGATTAACTTGCCTACAATGATATATTCTATTGAAGCTACTGATTTTTATCTAGTCTATCTGATTGGATGTTCTTTTTGTTATGTACATTATTTTAGCCATTAAGATACACTTCTTTATCATATACAAGAAGCTTCTTTAGCTATATATATAGGAAAAAAACAGACACTTTTATTTTCTTGGAGCTATGTAGCGTAATGTACTAACAAATAGCTAACTTTATGCTTAGTTTTATATTATCTTACCTAATTACTGAAGGTTAAAGAAGCATAGCTTTTAAAAATGACAATTAATAAAACATACTAAAAGCTAACACACAGTAGCATACCTAAGCCAGCATGCAATAATGAATGGCAGCATTACGTATAGGCCTACAAAAAGTTACCTTGCCAAGTAACTAAATTACGACGTAAAAAAGTATCTGTACCATTAAAAAGTATGTCATCTTTCTCTGTTTCCATTTTGTTAAGAAACAAAAGCTACTCTATATAATAATCAAAAAGTCAAGATTAGTTACATTTAGGTCAATCAATCAAAATACCTTATTAAAAGTAAGAAGCAAGCTCTTCTATAACGTAGTGATCATTTTAGCTATCAAAAGAAAAAAAGAATGAGATGCTATGAAATGAAGATAAAAGCTTACCAGCAAAGGGTATGCTTTTAGATCAAGGTTGCATATTATTAAGATTATATAGTAGCAACGTTTTCAAAGTGAGTTTTCTGATGAAGAAGTGGTAAAACACTATGAAACAAAAAATGGTATAGAGGAAAAAGTTTGTAAAAGAAAAGGATGAATAAAAGGAAAACGCGGATAACTCTGTAAAAAAAAAGAAACCATGTTAGAAGCGCGTGACATAAATAATTATGCAGTTCCTGGGAAATGTGAATGCACTAGTTTTGCTGTGGTAACTTAATTTTGTATGCATGTCTGCTACAGTAACAGCGTTTGGGCGGAGAGAAAAATGTGGTAATATAAGAAATTCTACCACCTGGGTAGAAAGTGGGTGGAACCAGAGATTCTACCATGTGGTGTAAAGGTGGTAAAATCACCCTTCAACCGCAGTGCAGACTGTTGCACAAAGTGGCATTTGTCTGGATTAAGAATCAAGTTTACATCTGTGAGACGTTGAATAGCCTCTTGGACATAATGGACGTGTTCAACAAGATTCTTGGAGAAAATAATGATATCATCTATAAAGGTAGTGACAAACGGTGTATCTTGGTAGATGTAGTTCATCACTTGTTGAAATTTGGATGAAATAGGCTTCAAACTAAAAAGACAGCCACAGAACATATACTGGATACCGTTTACTGTAAAGGCAGTCTTGTGTTGATCAGGCTTGTGGATCTTAAAACGGTGGAATACATTTTTCAGATTGAGCATGGTAAAGACTATGGCACCAGACATCTTCTTAAAAATGTCACTGATATGAGAAAGAGAGAAGCGATCATCAGGAAGTAAACAGGTGATGTGGCGCAGATCCAAACAAGGACAGTACTTGGTAAAGTTACCATCAATATCCTTTTTAGGAGCAAATGTTAACAGACTGTTCCAAGCCATGTTGACAGGTGCCCTAGTGATGATACCATCCAAGAGCCACTTATCAATCTGTTCCTATAAGATTGGTTTAAGTGTTTCTGGAACCTTGCAAGGAAGACGATAGGCTGTAACGCCAGCAGGAGTATCCAAACGGATGATGGATTCTGGAACTGTGCAGAATGATGAAGAAGGAATGGAAGTATTAGCCTGTATGAAGGTCTGTATAGCTTCATGAAATTTCTGTTGTTCTGATAAAGAACCTGCAGGAGAATTGTTAGGCTCAAAATTATCAAGAGAATTGGATGGCAGTTGTGGAAGGCCTGTATGATGCCAACAAGAAGGAAGACCTTTCAAATGAATGCCAAAATGATGTTTTATATCATTGCCAATGCAAACTTCTACTTTGCCATGTAAATCAAAAACTTCAAAGGAATGACTGATAGTTTTGCCATTGCAACTGATTGACAATTTATTTGTGATACTCAGTCTATCTACAGAAATGTGCTTGTTTGCAAGATGTACTACTCTAGACTGTGGTATGATCTGTCATTAGAAACGGTAGCACAGAGAAGAAGAGACAGTACTCGTGGTTGCACCTGGGTCCAATAAGGCCCAAAGCTCATGATTCTATAAGATGATAGGTATGTAATATGAGCGTATGTTCTCAAAAGAATACTCATCAATACTGCATGATAACTTACATTGGATGCAAGTGCCAGAAAGGGTTTCTTGTACCTCTTCTATGTTGATGTCTGGTGTATCCTTAGGAGCTGGTTCAGCAGGCTGAACATATGTGCTTCAGATAGCCACTGTCTTGCACTTGTGGCCAGGAACGCAAAGGTTCCCGCAAGTGAAGCAAGACTTGCTTTTGCCTTTATCCTTGTTAGAAGGTGTGTCAGGCGCTGGAGCATGGGATGACAATGACGAGGAAGATGGACTAGGAGCAGCAGTAGTAGACACCAAAAATTGACAGAAAGGATTGTGCTTACTGGTTGGACCAGAACCAACAAAGGAACCCTGTAGTTGTGTAAAGAGTGCAGCTTTGCAGCACTTTTCAGTGCTATGGCGACCTTTGCCATGGATATGGCAGTATTTGGCCAATGTCTTGGATGACGATGGGGAGGATGGTGAAACAGTATCAGCCCTGCGTTTCTTTCTGTCATCATATGTAGGAATGGATTCTGATGATGGTGAGAGAGAGGGCAAAGGAGATACTACTTGATGCTGATGAGAATGACCATGGCATTGGCATGTACGGCCTTCTAGAGAGAGAGCAAGAGAAGCGATTTGCTGGACTGACTGCTTGTTTTCAGGTGCCAGACCAGCATGAGCAGTATCTACTCTGTTGGCCAGATCAGGAAGCAAAGCACCAAGATACCGGTTCACCATAATAAGGTTGTCAGGAGCATGGGCCTCCTAACACAAACGTTCAAACCAGGCAGTGAAGGCAGAGACAGACTCTAAAGGATGCATACAAATCACCATAAATTCATCAGTAAGGTTTAATAACCATTCAGCATCCTGAACAGCAAAATTCTAGATTAGGGCAGACTTGGCAAAACTCCAAGGTTGATAGCCTTGATCTTCCAGATGTACCTCAAACCAGGAATGGTGGTCTGGTGACATGACAATAGATAAATAGATATGCCATACCTCATTGATGTTGAGGAAATCAGCACGAATTACATCCTGGAAGTGGATCAAACAGTCGTGGATACTAGGGTAGATAATGGCATCTGATTTCCATTTATAACCAACCTATTGGAAGAAGGGAAGGTTGGTTGGTGTGCGGTGGGATTTATGAGACTTGACAGACATAGACGGTGCTGATGATTTGATGAGTTTTTGAGTGCCCAACATAACTTGAATCTGTCCAGACAACTGTTCCATTTCCTGACCAATCTGGATAATGGCCGCTTGGTCCTTGGCCTGGACTGCTCTGGCGTTCTTGACCATTAACAAGGCCAATTCATCCCTGAGCTCTGAAAGAACTTCTTTGGCCTACACTTGAGGTGAAGGGGAAAGAGGGGTAGTGGAAATATCTGACATAACTGAGTGTTCCTTAGCAGGAACACTGGGAGAAACGGCATTAGAAAAGGAAGTGTTAAAGGTAGGGAAAGACATGGTAAGTGAAAATAAAGAAAAAAAAAGAATTCACTGAAAAAAAATGAAGTGTCAAAAGTGAGATCAAAATAAAGAAAGGATAACCAATGGAATCAGCGAGACTGAGATAATGTTCTTTATTTCAAGTGCTTTTCTTTTATAGTTTTCTAGTTGAATGATCAGGACTATAAGTGTGAAACTTCTTGTAAACCAATAACATAAGAAGAAAAGTTTTCATCCAATTGTCTGTAATATAAACTAATGGTACAATTGAAGAATCAAGTGTTATTGGTGTTAAGGATAAGACAATGATAGTTCCTGGTAATCGGTAAGAAAGCTAAGAATAAAAAGTTCTTTTTTCAGATACTGAAAGTCAGAATCGGAGATAAATATGTGATCTTGTATAACATGAAAAGTTTTACAAGAAGTTCATCTGGCTATAGTTGAGACATTGCTAAGATTCAGAAAATATGGCTAAGTCACTATGAAAAGAATGTTAGATATGACAGTTACACTCAAGACAGTCAGCAAGTATACGTTCAATGTCTTTTTACATATTAGTCCAGTGTATACCATCATGATGTAATTGATTCTCAATACTCTGTAACCCGTAATGACCTAACAGATGTGCTTTCAAAATAAGCATATCTCTTTCATAAATAGGAGGTGTCATGTATTCAGCAAACTTCAATGTTCAGATAGCCATATTGTGATCATCATTGTTTGTTTGTGATGATAAAGAGTGATTGGAATGTTCTTTGTCATCCGTTAGTAACTTTGTATTGGCACAGTTACTGTCGTTAGATGCTAAAGTTATAGAAGAAGAAGAAGAAGAGCTTGTTGATGAGGAAATATTTCATTCTTTATTTGCCTTATAAATTTTAGTAGAGCGTAACTTGTCAACCGCATTAAAAGGAAACTTTTCTTTTTTTGGTATAAGAAACTCTTTGTTGGTGATTCTCTTGTTTTTCTTCTTGACAATAGAACCATCACTAATAACATCAGCACAACCAATCCCCCTCCAGAAGTAAAGGTACTTCTTCATCAGAATAGAGGCAAGAGAGAGCGTCTGGTATCAAGTTACTAATGCCAGGTAAATAAATGCATGTGAACATGTATGAGAAGATAGATTCCCACCATCCCAACATGAGCGCACTGGGAGATTCTTGAGTATTCAAATATATCAAGCTTTTGTGATCCGTGTGGAGTGTAAATGGAATCAGATACAACTACTTGTGGAATTTTAAGAAGGAGTATACTACTGCAAGCAATTTATATTTTGTAGTGCTATAGTTGTGCTCAGATGGTGACAGCTTTTAGGAAACTATGGCAATATACTTTACCTTATTATTGATAACTTGATACAGAATGCCAGCAATACCAGTAGCACTTGCGTCAGTAGCCACGTGAAAATGATGAGAAAGATCAAGAGCAGAAATAACCAGTGCGTTGGCCAAGGCAGTCTGTAAGTTCTTAAACAACATTATATGACAATCAGTCCAAACATTCTGTAATATCTTATAACCATGGAGTTGGTTCAATTCAGCTGTAAGCTTGGAAAAGAATGGGATAGATGATCAGAAGAATGACATAAAACTGAGGTAACTAGCCAAATGACGTCCTGTAGTAGGCAAAGGCCAGGTATAAGCATTCAATACCTTGCATAGATCAGGTATGAGCTTTTCACTAATTAGAGACCAGCCAAGGACGTTGACACTCTTTTGTGCAAAGACTATCTTGTCAGGATTCAAGACTAGGTTTGCTTTGGTTAACCATCTAATAACCTCACTAATATAGTCAGTATGATAAGAAAGTGGAGGAAATGTAGAGATTATAATATCATCAACGTAAACGTTGATGTGGAGAAGATCCTCAAACAAAGTGGTCAAGCATCGTTGTACAATGGATCTAACATGGGTAATACCAAAACACGCCTTATGATGGATGTATTGTATACCTGTAAAAGGTGATATGAAAGCCAATTTAACTCAATTGGGTTCATGAATGGCAAACGATATAAAACATGCATAAATGTCTAAAATCGTATGGATAGGGGCATTACCAATGCGTTGATGAATTGAAGAAATAAGTAGAAGCTACTGTCGATCATTAACAAGAAGTTGTTGATTCAACAAATGAATATCACATACGATTCTAGGCTTTTTCATAGAGTAATTGCCCTGAGAATCTTTCTTCTTAACAACAAGCAAAGGACTATTATAAGCCGTATAAGATGGTGCTTTTTTAATGATACCTTCGGCCAGCTATACTTCGATTTATTGTTGCACAACATCATAATAAGCTTCTAGTAATGGGTATTGACGTTAATAAGCAATAAATCCTAGCTTCATTTTCAGATATATGACTGAACCAGGCAGGCTACAGCTGGTATTCTTCATATCAATCTCTAAATTGTCCTTGAGCAGCTTGTTGACTACATCCAACATCAGTTTGCATTCTTCAATAGTACTATATAGATCATCGTTTGGTTTGACGCTATCAGGATCAATTGGATCAGGCTTTCTTGGACCAGTATGATTGAAATAAGAACTGACAAGACCTGTAATACCAATGTTCAACCTGGGTAAGATATCAAGACCAAAGCAAATGGGTATATTTTCATAAGAAAAGAATGGAAAAATTTCAAATATATGTTTGACATTGACTTTATTATAGAAAACAGACAATATGGTATGGCCAATCCATTCATATCTAGAATCTCTATGTCTAAGCTGCACATTACCATTTGATTTGGTGAAAGATACAGAGGAACCAAAGGATTTAAAAAATTCAGGCATTACTAGTGAACATGTTAAGCCTGTGTCCAGCAAGGCATATATTTTGATGTTTTCTATAATAAGCAGTAAAACCAGAGAATTAGATTTCTGTTTTGGCAAATTGGAAAATTAAGTGTCAAACTTATAGTTCTGCGCATTTGCAGCTATCATGAGACTCTCTTCATCAGAATTGAGTTCCATGTTCTGTGTTTTTTGCACCATTAAAGGTACATCGTTGTTATTAGTTTGCTGAGTGTCATTTACTGATGATGACGTAGACAATGCACAGACTACAACATCCCCAGAAGAAGACAAAGAAGAGAATCTGGAACGGATAGCCGTATTACACTGATGGCTAGGAGACTAGCCAGGAGCACTGCAGTGATAACACTTGTTCTTAACTTTGGGTTCTTCATCCTTTTTCTTTGCCTTGCACTCGTCAGTGTTGTGGATAATAACCTGATGAAATGAGCAAAACTTGCCTAACTTGACTTTCGATTTACCAGGTGAACTGGATAAAGATGACAAAGTGTGTCTAGACTTCTTTGAGCTTTCTGGAGGATCAGAAGTAACAGAAGAAGAATGCTTAAAACTAATAGCAGCCAGAGTATCTAAGTGACGCGCTTGATTGTAAAGATTTAGAGCTTTTGAGCACATAAACTCCAAGTTGTTTTTGGCTTCAGTAGAGGCTGACTCTAGAGTTATGTTAATGTTCTTAACCAAATTAGCAGAAAGAGCGCACAGGAAGTATCAAATTAGAACGTGAGCATCACAAACACCAGGTCTAATGTATAAAGCATTATAGCAATCAATAAACTACTCAATGGTCTCTTTTTGTTCCTTAAAACGCATTAATAACAATTCTTCATAAGTATAGGCTTTGTTGTCCTCAACTGTTAAACCATAATTCTTTACAAGGGCAGTTTTGAATTCCTGCCATATAATCTCAGAAATAGGCTTATTAGAACTTTCAACAAACTGTTTCAGCCAAAGACGTTGATCAGGATCTACACGTGTAATTGTGGTATTCTGATAAAGTGTATCAAGGTAGATTCATAAGCCATATCCTTTACATACATCAATTGGACTTGTTTCAGATGTATAATCTCCATTACAAAAGATTTATTCTTTAATCGTTAGACATAGGTTCTTAGTTCATAATCCTTCTTTCAAGAATAAACACCAGTCTCAACGTATTCTCTTGTTTGAGTCTCTGTGTCTGATTCATTATCCATCTTAATATAACATTTTTTTATATTGAATTCTGAAACCCCTGTCAAGATGTCAATTGAAAATCAAACATCCATCCCCAAGGTTAATCCTCATATTTCTGTTTCCAGTGATCAATCAATGGATGTGGATCAACATCCATCCATCCCATCTATGGATCCATCCATTCTTGTCTTGTCTGGTGAGACCAGCCCAGTTATCAATGGTCCTGGTTTAGTAGTCTCTCTGCCCTCATCAGTATTTCAAGGCAGTAGCACTTCCAAGCATACAGACCCAGTTTTCAGTGCCCTCCGCACATTAGCTAAATTAAAAGAGTTAGCAAATCAAAAAGAGCGCTTGTATAACAACGCTATGGAAATGAATGAAGCTGAGAAGACATGTGATCGCCTGCTAAATAAGTTCTATATCGCTGAAGAGCATGTTGATAAGTTTTCTCTTCTTTGTGCGAAGAAGTATCCTGAGTGTAAGGAATTTCATATGTCTGTCAGTGTTGTTTCTTCATGTAAAAGTTTCAACATGAGCTGCTCCGCCAATTCTGAGCTTCAGATGTCTCAACTGGGAGTTAAATCCATGCACAATATAAATCAAAGTGCTGCAGTTCCCAGAGACTTGCCTACTCTTTAACTTGCTGGTGACACCAAGTGGAATATGAAAAAAGACGTCCATGATTCTGCTTGTTCTTTTGTAAGAGCATTCAAGGCTCAATTGGATGTGTACCAAATTGGTTATGATGGTCATTGGGAAAGACTCCTCAAGTTATGTCTGAACAATAGTCAAAAGGTTTGGTTTGACGCAAAGCTTGCCCATCAAAACTTGTCTTAGTCTGAAGCTGAATCAATTCTTCTATATAAATTCGATACTCCCATACATTGCTACTGAACTCTCATGCAAACTTTCTGTATGGTTCAAAAACGTGGTGAAACACTTCCAGTGTATATTGAGCGTTTCCAAACACAACGTCTTGAGTTTAGATATGAAGAAAATGAAAACCTCATTGTTATGTTCATCTCCTCTCTGCTCCTACATTATTGCAATCATGCTTGCTTCATTGTGGCGTCCCTGTTCAGTGCCAACATCTCAACTGACTTAGATAAGGTGTGTGATCTTGTCCTGGCCATGACCTTGGATGGAAAACGGTCTTTAGAAGAGGATGACCATTTGATCTCTCACTCAGTAAAGCTTAAGGTCAACCAAAACATGGTAGGTAAACATGAGAGGACTGCATATGACAGATCTTTTGGTAATCGTAGCAATAAGGGTAACAATATGAGTACCTCACAGGCTATGGATAAACTATGCACCTATTATTATAAACCATGGTTCTATGGTCACCGCTGCCCTGAATTCTTGAAGGCAAAAGGAAAAAAGGCAAAAGAAAACTTGGTGGCCCGTGCAGCATAGGCCAGTACATCATATGACCATAACAACCCTTTGTCATACCAATCTGATGATGAATATGTAAACACAAAAGAAGATGATATTATGCAAGAGCTTGATCTTGAGGCATTAAGTAAGCATCATTTAAAAAATCGCTCTATGAAGACAAATCAAACTAAATTGTGTTTCATACCTCTGACCTTACAGAATAAGCAACTACTAGCCCTTGTGGACACTGGTGCTGATTTCTCAGCCATAGACAGTGAAATTTTTAAAAATCTATTATATAAAGTAAACAAAGTTATTGGTAAAATAAGCCTAGCTGCACATGGTCATGAGATTGAGTGAATTAGAAAAACTGAACCAATTGAGTTTTTATACAATGGACATAAGATCCAACATTCATTTAAAGTAATGAAATTGTCAGAAGGTACACAAGTAAGTATCAGCATGGATCTTATGCCAAAAATGGGTATTGCATTGTCCAGAATAACCACTTCATGGAATGTTCTAACAAAACGTGTAAAAGATAAGACAATATATGATAAACTGGTGCCAAATGAATCACCAGTAGGTACAGTGGAAGAACGTAAAAAGTTTATATGCAGTATTGAACCGTACATTGAAGCTAACAGACATATCCTGAAAAACTCTTTTTGTACTGTACCCAAATCTGTCATTTACCTTGACATGGAAGAAGGTCATACTGCCTTCTGAAGGCAATATCCAATCCCATATTTGTTAATTCCATTGGTTGAAGACACCATAAAACAATGGTTAGAAGAGGGTACTATTGAAAAGGCTCCTATAAATATAGCCTGGAACAGTCCATTAACCTTAGCTCCAAAAAAAGACACTAAGGGTAATTATACAGGTAAAAGACCCTGTTTAGATCTCCGTCACATCAATAAGTTGCTTAGGGAGGATAAGTATCCATTGCCATTGATTCGTGACATATATTTCCAATTGAAGGGTGCACGCATTTTCAGCATGTTAGATCTCAAGAGCGCATTTCATCGCTTTATGATCGCTGAAGAACATCAGCATAAAACTGCTTTTACTGCCCCTAATAGAGTTCAGTATATGTTTCGAGGATGTCCATTCAGTCTTAAACTGATCTCTTCCAAATTTCAAAGAGTAATGGCTTCTTTATTTCATAAGTTACCATATGTAACAGCTTTCATAGATGACGTTGTAATATATTCTAAATTACTTGTGGAACATGCAAACCATATACAAAATGTCATAAAGATCTTGACAGACGTTAATCTGATCTTAAATCCATAATGTCGTATTTCAACATACACACAGACCAATAAACGTCTTCACATTACCCAAAGCAGTAATTAAAAGAAGAATAAAGCGGAGATCATAAAAAAAGACTTCTTCTTGAACCTGAAGTCGGTCTGACACAATAACAGTCTGAAACCTGTTGAATAAAGACACAGTCTAGACTCAGAAACTCAGAGATAACCTCTTTACCATGACTAAATGAAAATCTACCATTGGCTATCCCAATGAAAAACTTTTCTTCGTCATGAATATGTTTACTGATTGGTTTATTATCTGTGTCAAAGAAACTACGATCTAATAACCGCTCACAGTATAAATAAGACTTGGAATCTAATCTTAATAAAAAAAAAACTCTTTTCTCGAGTCTCAAGGATTTATTCTTGTTATCCATTTCTTATCTTAAATTTCCCTCAGATTCCACATTTTTTCCTTGAATTCTCATTACTATGTCTACAAACAACTCTGCTACTCCCATCTGCCATGCTTCCACTGGTTCAGTATCAACTGTTTCTTCTCTGTCCTCAGCTGATATACTTTTCTCTCCTGAGATATTACCTGTCCAAGACTCCAACCCTATGGTTTCTTCTGATAATAGTATCTCTATCAAGAACGATGTTACCTTTTCTGGTCCTTCATCCATTGTCAGCTCCTCTATAGTCTCTGGTTCCTCTGCAGCATCTACTTCCATGGAAGGCGTTCAATATGAAGGTCCATTCATCCCTAGTTCTTTGTCCTCAAAGCACAGGGACTCATCAACATCTACCACTCTGCTGGTTGAGCACTACCAAGTTAAGCTTGGTAAACTCACCAAGCAATATAGTGATATTCTAGCCTCTGTAGACCCAGAACAACTCAAACAACTTATGACAGAAATTCGTAATACCTGTCTTACCCTGGAAGAATTTAAACAGGTAAAAAAAGCATGCGATCAACAAAAGGTAAAAGTACTACCTGCAACATTCGCATCTACCACGTCGAGATCCAGAATCTCATACTGTGATATACTGGTCTTTCAACTCCAAGATTCAACAATTTGGAAGAAGGATTGTGAAGTATTTAAATCAGTGAGCAGTTTTCTGTAAACCTTCCAAAAGGTGCTCAAAGCCAACAACACTGACATCGATGCATAATGGAAAAAATGGTTGCCCATTGCTCTCCATCCTGATTATAACCCATGGTTTAAACAGCACCTTGCAAACCATAACTATAAGTGGAGCGAAGCTGTCAAGGTGTTCCAAAAGTGATTTGATTCTCCAGACCATCGTAATGCCATGGCGAAACAAGCATATGTCATGATGATGCAAGAAAATGAATCTGTATAAGATTACACTACTCGATTCCAAAAGGTATACCATGAAGGTGGACTTACTGATGATCAAGGTCTTGCTCTGCATTTTCTGGCTTTCCTCCTGCCATACATCCAGGAGAATGTTCAAGTTGCCTGGTTCGGTCGTCATGGTAATGCTCTTCCTACCACATCTGAACAAGTCCTTGAGGTTGCTCTTTCTATTTCTGTGCAAAAACGTAGCAACCGTCACCTATACACTAAGGGCAAACTGTCCAAACGATGTGCCCATATATCCATTTCTTCATCTGCCACTTCCAATCACGCAACACCAGTCCATACAGTAAAAGGATGCAAATACCATTAGGGATCGTCAAAAATCCATGATCCGTTTATCTGATCTGATCTATATCTGTTTAAGTCGGATATGGATTGCTAGTTTTGAATCCATTTTATAAACGGATCAGATTGCTTCAATCCGATCCGATCCGTTTAATCCGTTTAGTATCACTTGGCTTTTTTCAAAGGATTTTTCATCATACATATAAGAAACAAGAAATAATCTGATAGTTGAACAATAACACAATGACGTTTACCTTGTGTTGAATAAGTTTATTATTAGCAGCCTCTATTTAAGTGTTGGTTGCACTATTCTTGGTTGTATGAATATAAACGCTGCACATTATGAATGAGTAATTGCATAGTGTATACAATGTAAAAAAGCAACAAAAGGTTAATAAAAAAAGCATTGTCAGGGGCTTCAGAAAATATAGATCGAGTTGACTGCAGTTGTTTTTACTGAATGGGATGACGAGTCTATAAAGTACTATACGAAGCATAGCTCAGTTAATGAACAGAAAGTAAATTGCAAGAAAACACATTAGTAAAGGCGCAGTAGTATTAAGCAGAGGTGGAATGGTGGGAAAAAAAGATGGTGGTCAACGTAAGTGCGCAGTACTATTAAGCAGAGGTGGAATGGCAGAAAAAAAGATGGTGGTCAACGTAAGAGTGCAGTATTATTAAGCAGAGGTGGAATGGCAGAAAAAAAGATGGTGGTCAACGTAAGTGCGCAGTATTATTAAGCAGAGGTGGAATGGCGGAAATAAGCGCGATTGAAGAATGGCAATAGAAATTTGGAAACAGTAGCTTAATAAAGACAAGAACTCTTCAGTTTATTGATTTTGCAATGCAGAAATGAATAATTCTAAGCTTGTTTAAAACTTACCTTATCCCTACTGTATACGCTACTGTGCAAAGCATATGCAAAAGAAAAAGTAGTTGCCATAGTAAAAGCTTATATAACCCAAGTCATCGCAATAAAAGCTTACATAATCCATGTTGTCAAAGTAAAGGCTTATGTAAAAACTAACGGCTTCCCCTGAATCCAAGATACTGCGGCAAAACACTATAAATACCTATCTTGTTATGAATCGTTTTTTGTCTGAACACATTCTCCTCGTTTATACTATCTTTGCTATGCAGTTCTCAGTCGCCGAATCTTCAACAAGCGCTCAGAAGAGACAATCCTATGATACTTTTATAGGCTTAAAATATATATGATTGTATCTAACCTTTTCTAGGAATCATCCTCTTTGGTTATATCTGACGTGGAAGACAATGAATCCACTACCAGTTTTTCGTGGCAAGAATCGTATATGTCTTTTGTTGCAGAACCAAGCAATGATGATCTTTCAGAACAAGGATCATCAATTGGCTCGTCCAACAAAAAGCAAAAGTCTGCTACCAGTTGGATATTCTTGAATGGCTGGGCAACTCGACAAAATGTAAATGGTGCTAGTACAATTGCTTGCAACTTTACAAGTCCTCGTGGTGTAAAATGCCAACAGATTTACGTCAGTTCTACTAGCTCCACTGGAAATATACTCAAGCATCTTCGATCTAAACACAAAATTACCAAAGATTCTCTTGCTGCCACCTCTGACAACACTTTCCTTACTGCTGGACCAATGGATAGGTTCATTTCAACCGTCGATGGAAAGCGTATAAACCAAACGTTCAGCAAAGAAAAATTCTGTGAGCTCCTTCTTGCCAATGTAATTGCTACTGCATCTCCATATACATTTGTCGAAAGAAAAACGTTGCAGGAATTGATATACTTTGCATACAATGCACCGGATCTCACAAGTCTAAAGCTACCTAGTTCAACGACCATCAAGCGTGATCTGGAAAAATCTTATCAAAGATATGAACAAGAAATTGCAACCTTGCTACAAGAGCAACCTTACCTTTGCTATACCATGGATGGTTGGACTAGTGACATGAAAGACGCATTTCTTAGGATAACCGCACACTGGATTGACAAAGACTGGATATAGCAATCAGTCGTCATTGGTTTTGAACCGCTTTATGGACCCCATTCCACGGTGAACATGGCAGAAACGATGATGGATGTGTTGCATAAATACGATCTTACATCCAAGCCATTCTTCTTGATGACAAATAACGCATCCAATATGACGGCACTTGCAAGGGAACTAGAGCAGATAGTGGGAAGTGAAGTCTTTGCAGCAAAGGACAACCATATCCCATGTATGGGTCACACTTTCAACTTGGCTGTCCAGGCAATTCTACGTGATGGTTTGCGCGCAGAGGCATTGGAAGAGAAGGAAGGCAATCTGACAGATGATATAGAACAAGATGTTGAGCACTGTCCTGGTGAAAGTGTTGGTAAGGATCATATTATCCAGAAATACACTATGACTAACAGTTCTCCTTACCAGGTGGTGTCATTAGACGATTGCGTCAAGGCATTATTAAAATTTGAGTATCACCACAAAGACGGGCATTGTACAAGCGATTCTGCGATTCAAACGATGTAGGCAACAAGGAATTGATTGTTGATGTCAGAACGTGATAGAACTCCACTCTTGAAATGCTCAAGAGAGCATATAAACAGCGAGAAGCATACAACGCCACTTGTTGTTCAATACAAGAGCTTTCTGAATATGCACTTTCTACAAATGATTGGTTGCAAGTTATTGAAGTGAAAACCCTTTTATCTGGCTTTAATACATTTACTGCCCTGCTTTCTGGTTCAAAATACCCATCAATCAACGCTTCCATGATTGCATACAACTGGCTCTTCAATCACATTGAGGACTATAGAGAAAAGAAAATTGAAGTAAGTATTTGTGAAAACCTATGGTTCAATATGATACTTACTTTCAATACCATAGTCCTTTCCTGAAATCGCTCTTGCTGCTGAACATGCCTATGACAAATTGAAAAAGTATTACAGTCATGCAATTGCACTCATCTATTCCATTGCCACTGCTTTGGATCCTCGGGCAAAGTATGGATGATGGGAAGAGGTGTCATGGCCGGCTGAATGGATAGGCCAAGCAAGGGATGCAGTTGAACAAGCATGGGCAGATGAATTTCGACCAACAGCTGCAATGGTTGCAAATGAAGAAAGCAGTAAAGTACAACTCTTCAAACCAATGCCGCCTAGGGATCAACTGACTGATTACATTGCAGAGCCACGAACTGATGGAAGCATGGACGTTTTGGAGTACTGGAGAAGTCGCAGTGGGCAATGGCAACAGTTGTCGCAAATGGCGTTGAGGTATCTGGCAGTTCCTGCAAGTTCAGTTCCTTGTGAGCATTGCTTTTCACGAGCAAAGTTCTTTATTCCACCAGAGCGCAATCAGCTGTTGCTGGAGTTGTTGAAACAGTCAATTCTCTTTGATTCGTGGAGAAAGTTTTTAGATTGTTAGAGGAAAGAAGAGCGGGAAAAGAGTGAATGGAAAAATAGAGAGGGCAAAAAAAAGTTTTTTTATGAAATAAAGCCACTGCTTCCCCAAAATACACGTCTCTTTTTTTTTTTGTTCAAACGTATTCACTTTCCCTTTGCTTTTATAACCTCTTCTCCATTAGGATTCCGACGATTATTTTCACTATATCTCAATATCTGCTGTTACATGACATCGTATGAGGAATGTTCCTTTTACTCATCTGCTTCTTACTTTGTCCTTATATCTTTCTTTTACTATCAGAAAATAAAGTGACTCACGCACCAAAGCTTTTTATCACACTGTACCCTTCAGGCCACAAATATGAACTTTATAACCAAGTGATGAGTACCACTTTTACATGTCTTTTCTACAATTCAGAAAAAAAAGCAGCGCACTTTAGGCGTTTATATTATACTCTTCAGCTATTATGATTAGCAATTAGTTACCACTACCACTTTTTTCTTTTATTCTTAGTTTGATCATCGGAAAAAATTATCATACCTTTGTATGCACCATAACACAATTCCATCTGTAACATCAGCGATCTTATCTTGCATTCAGATTCTGTTACAATCTATTATTGTCCCTTTCTAAAACATTCTCCTTTTATTATGCATACGTTTACTAACAGATAAAGCGCAAATTGATGCTAGACTCTTATGCCTTATAATTCTTACATATTATTGGTCTATCCATATCCGATCCATCAATCCGTCAGATATATATGGATCGGATATGGATCATCCATTTATAAACAGATTGGATTCAGATAGGGGGTCAATCTGATCTGTATCCGACTTTGATGATCCCTAGTTGATGACATTTTCAATAAAAAAATAAAGTGATGTTAAAAGAGATAATAAATACGTACCTTTCAAATCTTACTAGTATTTATATTAGTCGCTAAAAAAAAGCACGTCTTCATACAACATGATGTTGATAATCTGTTCTATGAGTCATAAAGAACATCTTCCTGATTTATAATAGAATGGTCATGTAGAATTACCATAGTCTTCTTGCAGACTATATATGATAGGTGTAACTGGTGTGTACAGGGACGGATCAACTGTTACTCAAGGAAAATATTGCATAATGATTGGACAGTTGCCATAAATAGCAGTGCTGAGGTTACTGTTCACTTAGCCAAAACGAAAAATTCAAGCGGTGTTGATATTGCGAATTTTTGTCAATAAAAAGTTTTTAAAAAAGAAAACTACAACGACTTTGTAAGAATATGCATGTTACCATTAACATATTTACTTATCTTACCTTTATTATTCAGGAATATATGCGATTTCAATCATTCCATGTGAAAATCAATCCATTATGTTCAATGTGAATTATACTTACCAGCACCAATCATGAACTCACCTTTACAATCGCTCTTTTAATATGCATTACGCGTTAGCTTCCATGTCGCGTATGAATTCTGACAACAAGGGAAGCCAATCACACTGCGTATACAAGTGTGTCAATTGATGTACAATTGTACTGTCAGTGAAGCTCTTCAAATTACATACGCGCTATATCTGCATGAACCAATACCTGCAAACCTTCGTATGATTACTCACAATAATGACGACCAAGATATTACGATACCATGACAAGATTGGTTGACAGAGAAACTAGTCAACAAGCTATCGACAGAGTGAATAAGATATATAAAGTGAAAAAAAAGGACATCCATATTCAATCTTTTTTTATCAACTCACCATAACCCTTCTAACTATTATTACCTACCATATCTGCCATGTTACCTTTACTGGACTCAAGCGTTATAACCGCCATAGAAGAGCTTGCTTTATACAGCATGAAAAGTGAGACATTCGTTTGTTAGAGCTTAACAAAGAGGCTATGGTATAATGATTATTAAAATAGTGATCAGAATAGTCATTAATATATTATGGTTAGGAAACCGAGGAACATACTGAAGATGTTGAAGTCCCTGCTGTTGAGAACGATCGAGAGATCGATATTCTGGACTTGATTGACTTGCCAGACAGCATTAATGAAGAACCAGAAGAATATGACCTACTTGATATGCTTTTTGACTTTCCATCAGATGGTGATGAAGTAGTTGGAGAAGCTATGGAAAGCCAGAACTGTAAGCAATGAAAGCATGTTCTGCACTTACTAATATGCAAAATAGTTGACTCTGATCCTATGGATCTTTGTTCTGATGAAATGAACGACAGTGCCCATATATTTGAGTATAAGAAACATACTTCTTGGACGTACATAGAATGCATGAGCGTCAAACTTTACATGGCCGCAGTTAGCTCCAACATCTCTTGTAAGGCTTATGACAATATGGTGAAGATCTTTAATGAATTCCTTAAAATCGTGCAAAATGGTTAGTGTCATTTCATTGTGCATTTCACATTTCTTACCAACATGTAGATCAGAATCAGTGACACTGCCCTCTGCTCAGTTACCACTTATCTGACAAGCTGGTAAAAGAGGAATATAATATACAGCTGGAAGTATATGACGTATGTCATAATGGTTGTATCTTGTACATGAAAGACGAACCTAAGACTGTCTGCAATGAATGCAAAGAAAGCTGATACAAGGAATCTAACAAGCGCCAGGCAAATGGCGAACCCATTTTGCAGCCAGCACAGACAATGAAGATCCTTCCAATTGCTGGACAGCTAGCTCACATGCTTGGTGATGAGGAGACGCACAAGCTCCTGTCCTACCGTCATAATTTCCAGAACGAGGAAGGGATGTACAGGGACATCTTTGATGGGACAGTATACCAATCGCTATGCCACGATAAGGACCTGTTCAAAGGAATGCACGACATCGCCCTGACGTTGTACGTCAATGGCTTCCAACCGTTTAACACAAGCAAAACTTCTTTGACAATGTTGCATCTTGTTGTTCTCAACTTTGATTCCTCTATTTGGTAAGTATCAGATTTGAATTAAGTAATTACGCTAACTTTAAGATCCTTACCATGCACAGATATGAGAATCACAATATGCTTCAAATTGGTATCACTCTTGGTCCAAGAAACCCAAGGGACCTGTGGACGTTCCTTGAGCCTACGCTTCGTGAGCTGCGTCAATTGGAAAATGATGGTATGGTTGTCAAGTTGCTGGATGGTATGTGATTCAGGGCAAGAGTTCACCTGCTACTAGCCACTGATGACATTTCTGCTGCCGCCAGTCTTTGCAATCATGCCACCTTTTCACATACGTATGGCTGTCAACAATGTTTGATTGAGGGAAAAAAGACGACTGGCATGTACTTCATTCTGAACCAACAGCAAACTTTTACCATGTGATCAGTGGAGCAGTACAAACAAGGTGACGAGGTATGTTGCGTTTACTTCACAGATCAGGCATAAGATGCTGACAAGCTGTCATATCACCTTTGCAATATCAACAGGATAGAGGTATCAGGGCGCCAGTTCCATTTGCACACCTACAATCGTTCACAGGATCTTTATTCTTTGGGCTCAATGAGATGCATCTGCTCGGGCATGGATTGGCAAGACTTCTGTGGAACTTGTTGCTCAACCATAAACAAAAGTTTGGTGACAACACGATCACAGAACAATATCCTTTCAAGCTAAAGACAGGTATCACTTTGTGTATGATTGGAGATGCAGTACAGAGCTCTCGCCAGTATATGCCTACTGCATTTCAGGGTAAATGGAACAATACAGCAACTGATTCAGGCCATTACCGGGCAGTCAACTGGCTAGACTTCCTTTTGTACGTTGTTCCCACCATCATAGTCGACAGCCTGGAGCAAGATGAGACCCGTTTTGCAGTTCTGAAATTGATCCTTGCTTGTCAAATAAGTTTGCAGTGGGAAATCAATGCAGCAGATCTGAGCACTGTTGAACGGTATGTTATTGTATAGAAATATATACTGTATCTAATACCTTCTTTTCATCGTTTAGAAACATTCGTGAATGGCAGTCTTTCCTGTTGGCGCACTACAACAATGGCAAAGGAACACTTAGACCACCGGTATTTACCATCATGCAACATTACCTTTCGCACATTGCCAGTACATTGCGCAATCTTGGCCCTCTACATTCCTTTTTTGCATGCTGTATGGAACGTACCAACGGTCTGTACAAAAAGATGATCCGATCAATGGCCGCCCCAGGACAAAACGCAAGCAATCTTATTGAGAAGCTGGCAGCTTTCCGTTTCGTAGAACGTGTGCATCCACAATTGCAACAGTCAGTACCACATGATGAGTTATCCTATCTGTCCCCAACATCAGAATCCACTGAACCACAGATATGGAGACCTTACCATAAAGAAATCGACCTGCATTCATTTCTCGGAATAGAGGGCATCACAGGAGATATGCTGCGAAATGCATTAGCCAGTTTCTAGATGAGTCACTGCAAGTTTGAAGCAAGTATGCCAGTAGACGATGTTATTCTGCAACTACATCCACACTTCCTGTTGGCCAGTCGCATATGGAAAGATAGCTGCGTTTATGCCAGTAAACTCCATGACCGCCAACATGGATCAAACAGATGTAACTCACTTGCTATATACGAGTTCACCAAGATGAGGTAAGATGCCCGGTCGTTTTATCATACAATGCCTTACATGTATTCAATCTTCATTTAGTCAGTCTGGACGAGAACATCGTGAAGTGTTTGTTGGTGAAACACAATTTTTTATTTACCATCAACATGATACTAACAAGCAGATTCTGGCTGTTGTGCGTTTCTATCAAAATTTTCAGCAGGAACGCGATTGGTTTCTGGTCCTCATCAAGAACCCGTCTGATTCTGGGATGCTGAAGGTTGTTGACGTTGGGGGGTTAAACGAAGCTGCTGGATTGATTCCAAAGGTGAATTCCACTACACAGTTTCATATTGTTTGGCCGTATGGAAAAACCAACAGAAGGTTCAAGTTCGGCAACCCCAGCTCCCTTGGGTAGTCACAACCTTTTTTTTTTCCCCACTGCCAACTTCTTTCTGGTATTGCTTACGTAGTCTTTTCTTTCCTCTTTTTTCTTTTCTTCCTTTTTCTCTATTTCCTTGTTGTTATTTTTTGTTTGACTTATAAATTATTTTAGTAAACTTTGCCTCATCCTTGTCATACTTCTACCTTATAAAGTTGTCCCAATTAACTATGTAATGCCCCAATCACATCCCATCACACCAAGCGTCATAGTATCAAAGGACCATATAGTTATAGTGATCTCATCCCATCCGTTTTAATAAATTCAGTCCTGTTAAGAACGTATTTGCTATTGACCATAATCACCTTCAGAACACTGTCTAACTTACAAATATATTATATTAAAACCTTTTGGATTCATAGTAAATCCCACTTAACAAGTAGACATTCACAAATACTAGAAGTGTAGACATATTAGCATCACCAGAAGTAACTTTTACTTGAAGTGATCAGTTTCTAAAGCAGAATATCAGATATTACTAAAAAAAATACAATAGCTACCATTAGTGAACTTTTGCCACGCTAACGAATTAATCACTACTTTTAAAGCATATTAGCTACTTTAGCACGTTTACTACTTTTAGAGTGGATTTACTACTTTCAGTGTAGCTTTCACTACTTTTAGAGTAGACTCACTACTTTTAGTACGCACTTTACTACTTTTAGTGAGAAATTCACTACTTTTAGTGATTTTACTACTTTTAGTACAGATTTACTACTTTTAGTGCGTTTTCACTACTTTTAGTGTGTTTTCACTACTTTTAGTGAGGTCTGTGACCATAGTGCTATAGCAATTGTTTATAGTAAAACTCCCCCTTCCTGCTGAGTTCCCAAAGATATTTGGAATTAGCCTATTCTGTTACAGTCTCACTTACCTGTTGACTTGGATATGTCTACTCTACACTGGTTAGAAGCAAAGGATCATAAAAGACAGCAGGGAAAAAGCTCCATTCTTCAAAGCTTATAGTTTCTTATCTGCCATGAGCACCCTCAGTCGCCAGTGTCATTTTTGCAATCCTAGTACCTGCATTTAGGACAGAAGGCACAAACAGTGTTACAGCAACTAGAAGCACTAGATAGAACACTCTGTTTTAGTAAACTATAATGTTACTAAAATGCTACTAAAATTTGATGTTTTAGGTACATTTTAGTAACATTTTAGGAATACTAAAACTTTTGTTTTAGGATCCTAAAAAGCATATTCTAGTATACTAGAACATTTGTTTTAGTAACTTTTTCATCTGCTTAAAAAGACACTAAAAAAGCACTAGAATGTTACTAAAACATATGTTTTAGGTACTTTTCTGCCGGTCAAAAAAATCAATAAAAAAGATAGCAAAATGTTACTAAAATATGAACTTTATTCATATCTTTAATCTAATCATACATTATATCATTAGCTGTCTCTCACAAATCTTTTATTTTAGTGCATATTCCAATAAAAACTACTCCTGCATTTGCTTATCTTTCTATTGATCCTTTAACAATACAAATGAAAGCTGACTCATCTTTATGTTGTAGCTATGTATAAAAAGCAAATAATTAGGCTTACTAAAATTTAAACGTCGTTTAAAAGCTGTATCATTAAAGCTGTTTTACAATGAATGATTATATATACTACAAAAGCACGACTGCAATGGAAATGAGATATATGAATTAGCATCATTAATTTAACTAATCGTATAATTAATATCTACAAAAATTTTCAAGGAGTGCTGCATTGCCTGTTCAATAAAATCGAATAGCACATTTGATAGATGCTTTGTTCAGAGAACGAACAATGACTATGCCATGGTTGACCTAAACTGTAGAGAAGTTAAGAGGGAGAAAAACCTAAAGTGAAATGTAACTTCAACGCGTTACTAAGAATAAGCTGAAGTATATACCCTCATTTACTGATGCGTAAGGGAATTTAGCATGTCTAAGTGCGCCATTATCAATGAGCCCTTCACAATATTGAAACTACCTTACAACAATATCTATAACGTGCTGCATAGATTGTAAAGGAAAAGAAAGCAAAAATCGAAGAGAAAGTGAAAAGAAAGAAAAGCTTCCCTAACTTTATTATTTGTGCTTTTATTAGTGAAGTATGTAAGGGCAACGTACCCCTGACATACTATTGAAATGAGAAGATAAAAACTTCATTGTAAAGTGCGCACATTCAATCATATTCAATTCTAGTAAATGTCTCAATCCTGTAACCAACGTTTTACTGAATGCTGTGCTGCCAGAGAAGTGCAAACAGGAGCCCAACTGTCGTTGCCTGTCCCTATAACTGGTGAATAGTTGACCTTGGCCGCACTTAGCCGCCAGCTGATCAACGTAGAACATGAGCTAAGAGAGCTTAGCCAGCAATAGCAACTGAATGCCAAACGATTGCATGATATGTTGGTTGAAAACCAATAGTCAGATCACATTGCTTGGTGATATGCAATGCGATCATAGCTCAGCTTCTCAGAGCACTAGTGCTGGTAGTTAAGCTGTTAGCAGGAGAATAGCTGGGCCTCAAGATCCTGAAATTTTGGTAAATACAATAGCAATGTCATAAATTATAACTTAGCTTTAGTACAAAGGCTGCTTCGCAGCTTCATAGCCCAACTTGGTGCGAAATTAGTTTTTAGCAGATTCAGTTATTGTTTCCTCTGCATTATAATAAACTAAGGCATCCACAGTCAATAAAATATTATTTTGGAAACCATATCTTACAGTCAACTTCCATGTCAATCTCCTGGGGCAGTACTGGAATGCCTTGCATTTGTGAGGAAGCAGCTAATCACAATTTAACAATGAGTATAGCTAATTTAAAACGTGTCGCCATTATCATGTTCGAAAGATCACAAGCGGTCATTTTCTTCATGCCGTCTTACAGTCTGCATGGTCTGCATCACGAAGCTATGCTCATTTGCACTATGGTCACAGACCTTACTAAAAGTAGTGAATTTCTCACTAAAAGTAGTGAAGTGCATACTAAAAGTAGTGAGTCTACTCTAAAAGTAGTGAAAGCTATACTAAAATTAGTAAATCCACTCTAAAAGTAGTGAACGTGCTAAAGTAGCTAATATGCTTTAAAAGTAGTGATTAATTCGTTAGCGTGGCAAAAGTTCACTAATGGTAGCTATTGTATTTTTTTTAGTAATATCTGATATTCTGCTTTAGAAACTGATCGCTTCAAGTAAAAGTTACTTCTGGTGATGCTAATGTGTCTACACTTCTAGTATTTGTGAATGTCTACTTGTTAAGTGGAATTTACTATGAATCTGAAAGGTTTCAGTATAATATATTTGTAAGTTAGACAGTGTTCTGAAGGTGATTATAGTCAATAGCAAATACGTTCTTAACAGGACTGAATTTATTAAAATGGATGGGATGAGATCACTATAACTATATGGTCCTTTGATACTATGACGCTTGGTGTGATGGGATGTGATTGGGGCATTACATAGTTAATTGGGACAACTTTATAAGGTAGAAGTATGACAAGGATGAGGCAAAGTTTACTAAAATAATTTATAAGTCAAACAAAAAATAACAACAAGGGAATAGAGAAAAAGGAAGAAAAGAAAAAAGAGGAAAGAAAAGACTACGTAAGCAATACCAGAAAGAAGTTGGCAGTGGGGAAAAAAAAAAGGTCGTGACTACCCAAGGGAGCTGGGGTTGCCGAACTTGAACCTTCTGTTGGTTTTTCCATACGGCCAAACAATATGAAACTGTGTAGTGGAATTCACCTTTGGAATCAATCCAGCAGCTTCGTTTAACCCCCCAACGTCAACAACCTTCAGCATCCCAGAATCAGACGGGTTCTTGATGAGGACCGGAAACCGATCACGTTCCTGCTGAAGATTTCGGTAGAAACGCACAACAGCCAGAATCCGCTTGTCAGTGTCGTGTTGATGGTAAATAAAAAATTGTGTTTTACCAACAAACACTTCACGATGTTCTCGTCCAGACCGACTAAATGAAGATTGAAAACGTGTAAGGCATTGTATGATAAAACGACCGGGCATCTTACCTCATCTTGGTGAACTCATATATAGCAAGTGAGTTACATCTGTTTGATCCATGTTGGCGGTCATGGAGTTTACTGGCATAAACGCAGCTATCTTTCCATACACGACCGGCCAACAGGAAGTGTGGATATAGTTGTGGAATAACATCGTCTACCGGCATACTTGCTTCAAACTTGCGGTGACTCATCCAGAAACTGGCTAATGCGTTTCGCAGCATATCTCCTGTGATGCCCTCTATTCCGAGAAATGAATGCAGGTCGATTTCTTTATGGTAAGGTCTCCATATCTGTGGTTCAGTGGATTCTGATGTTGGGGACAGATAGGATAACTCATCATATGGTACTGACTGTTGCAATTGTGGATGCACACGTTCTACGAAACGGAAAGCTGCCAGCTTCTCAATAAGATTGCTTGCGTTTTGTCCTGGGGCGGCCATTGATCGGATCATCTTTTTGTACAGACCGTTGGTACGTTCCATACAGCATGCAGAAAAGGAATGTAGAGGGCCAAGATTGCGCAATGTACTGGCAATGTGCGAAAGGTAATGTTGTATGATGGTAAATACCGGTGGTCTAAGTGTTCCTTTGCCATTGTTGTAGTGCGCCAACAGGAAAGACTGCCATTCACGAATGTTTCTAAACGATGAAAAGAAGGTATTAGATACAGTATATATTTCTATACAATAACATACCGTTCAACAGTGCTCAGATCTGCTGCATTGATTTCCCACTGCAAACTTATTTGACAAGCAAGGATCAATTTCAGAACTGCAAAACGGGTCTCATCTTGCTCCAGGCTGTCGACTATGATGGTGGGAACAACGTACAAAAGGAAGTCTAGCCAGTCGACTGCCCGGTAATGGCCTGAATCAGTTGCTGTATTGTTCCATTTACCCTGAAATGCAGTAGGCATATACTGGCGAGAGCTCTGTACTGCATCTCCAATCATACGCAAAGTGATACCTGTCTTTAGCTTGAAAGGATATTGTTCTGTGATCGTGTTGTCACCAAACTTTTGTTTATGGTTGAGCAACAAGTTCCACAGAAGTCTTGCCAATCCATGCCCGAGCAGATGCATCTCATTGAGCCCAAAGAATAAAGATCCTGTGAACGATTGTAGGTGTGCAAATGGAACTGGCGCCCTGATACCTCTATCCTGTTGATATTGCAAAGGTGATATGACAGCTTGTCAGCATCTTATGCCTGATCTGTGAAGTAAACGCAACATACCTCGTCACCTTGTTTGTACTGCTCCACTGATCGCATGGTAAAAGTTTGCTGTTGGTTCAGAATGAAGTACATGCCAGTCGTCTTTTTTCCCTCAATCAAACATTGTTGACAGCCATACGTATGTGAAAAGGTGGCATGATTGCAAAGACTGGCGGCAGCAGAAATGTCATCAGTGGCTAGTAGCAGGTGAACTCTTGCCCTGAATCACGTACCATCCAGCAACTTGACAACCATACCATCATTTTCCAATTGACGCAGCTCACGAAGCGTAGGCTCAAGGAACGTCCACAGGTCCCTTGGGTTTCTTGGACCAGGAGTGATACCAATTTGAAGCATATTGTGATTCTCATATCTGTGCATGGTAAGGATCTTAAAGTTAGCGTAATTACTTAATTCAAATCTGATACTTACCGAATAGAGGAATCAAAGTTGAGAACAACAAGATGCAACATTGTCAAAGAAGTTTTGCTCGTGTTAAACGGTTGGAAGCCATCGACGTACAACGTCAGGGCGATGTCGTGCATTCCTCTGAACAGGTCCTTATCGTGGCATAGCGATTGGTATACTGTCCCGTCAAAGATGTCCCTGTACATCCCTTCCTCGTTCTGGAAATTATGGCGGTAGGACAGGAGCTTGCGCGTCTCCTCATCACCAAGCATGCGAGCCAGCTGTCCAGCAATTGGAAGGATCTTCATTGTCTGCGCTGGCTGCAAAATGGGTTCGCCATTTGCCTGGCGCTTGTTAGATTCCTTGTATCGGCTTTCTTTGCATTCGTTGCAGACAGTCTTAGGTTCGTCTTTCATGTACAAGATACAACCGTTATGACATACGTCATATACTTCCGGCTGTACATCATATTCCTCTTTTACCAGCTTGTCAGACAAGTGGTAACTGAGCAGAGGGCAGTGTCGCTGATTCCGATCTACATGTTGGTAAGAAACGTGAAATGCACAATAAAATGACACTAACCGTTTTGCACGATTTCAAGGAATTCGTTGAAGATCTTCACCATGTTGTCATAAGCCTTACGAGAGATGTTGGAGCTGACTGCGGCCATGTAAAGTTTGACGCTCATGCATTCCATGTACGTCCAAGAAGTATGTTTCTTGTACTCAAATGTATGGGCACTGTCGTTCGTTTCATCAGAACAAAGATCCATAGGATCAGAGTCGACTATTTTGCATATCAGTAAGTGCAGAACATGCTTTCATTGCTTACGGTTCTGGCTTTCCATAGCTTCTCCAACTACTTCATCACCGTCTGACGGAAAGTCAAAAAGCGTATCAAGTAGGTCATATTCTTCTGGTTCTTCATTAACGCTGTCTGGCAAGTCGATCAAGTCCAGGATATCGATCTCTCGATCGTTCTCAACAGCAGGGACTTCAACATCTTCAGTATGTTCCTCAGTTTCCTAACCATAATATATTAATGACTATTCTGATCACTATTTTAATAATCGTTATACCATAGCCTCTTTGTTAAGCTCTAACAAATGAATGTCTCACTTTTCATGCTGTATAAAGCAAGCTCTTCTATGGCGGTTATAACGCTTGAGTCCAGTAAAGGTAACATGGCAGATATGGCAGGTAATAATAGTTGGAAGGGTCATGGTGAGTTGATAGAAAAAGATTGAATATGGAT
>MZZL01000378.1:257814-269141 GCA_002749535.1 Apophysomyces variabilis
TTCTTCTTTTCGTCTCTCCTAATACCAGTTAAAGTTTTTTTTTTAGGGTGCAAGTCATTACTTTCCTTCATTCTACTCTAACATTGTTTGTATAGGTACTATTGTCTAATGAAGTACATGCTAACCTCTCTATACTACAGGCAATTAGTGTTGGCGCTAATGGGCATTCTATGTAGTGCTTTTTGTCAGTCAATAGGTAATTTGTTTATTTCTTACAACGTCTTCTTACACCTCCTATAGTACACTCAACTATCACTATCACTTTTGCGCCTCATTCTAAACAAAACACTGTACAGCTTTAGCACTCAAAATCAGTTTCACCAAGGTAATTAAGTTGCTTACTTCTTATTGCTGTGCTTATAATTGAAAGTTTAACACTCTCTTTTTTTAGTATATTAGTATAAAGCTTTGCACAGTAAACGGCATTGTCACTGCTTTATCGCAATTATACAGATAACTTGGAATCTGTTCTCACTTTCATTACGGCTATAAGGTAAAGGATCCTTTTCATATGGTTTATAGTTACTCATCTTTTTGTATTTCATAAGATCCTTGTGTTGCAGCTATCTATGAGGCTTACTTTGAAAATCTTTTTGGCTGACAACGTTAACTCTATTTATTAATCATTGTTTTCATTGTAAGGTTATTATCCTTGTTAAAATGCGTTTGCACATATTTTTCTTTTCTGGTCATGGTAAGTAAATGTAAACAAAAATATAGGACTAGTTTTTTTAGTGTAATTATATGGGTTCTTTTACCCAATAAAACGTACTTTACCATCACTACTTTATTACTACTTTACTACTACTATGAATTATAGTAATCACTACTTTTTAACTACTTGATCGCTGTCTGAAATTGTAGTGGTTACTACTTTTCCACTACTTTATCATTGTAGTTGAATTTTAGTAGTTACTACTTTTTTACTACTTTATAACTAACAGGGCATCTTTAGTATTTACTAAAAGTAGTAAATGTTACTACTTTTAGTTGACCCTGTGGTCATAGTGTTGCAGTAGAGCAAACAGAACATTTGCAAGCTATATTGTAGTTTGTATAGTAGCTCATTGTTAAAAGGAAGCTCACATTAAAGGAATAAAAGTAGATCAAGTATTAATTACCCTAATTAATAAAAGGTTCCTTAAATGCAGCTATATTAAACCTCAGACAAAAAATTTCTAGTGACATTTTAGGATACTAGAAAATTACTAAAACTCGTTTTCAAGCGCAGTGAAGTGGCATGTAGTTTCTCAGTGACCACACACAGCTGAAGCAAGGTGCCAGATAAAAAGCACAAAGCCACTTATATTATTATAGAGACAATGGCGCTAGAGATGAGTGTCCCTTTAAACTTTTATAAGAACTACTGGAGGGCAAATTGTCTGATTAAGTGCAAATGACAGAATGCTTATAATCAATGTAATAAGTAAGTAAATGTAATATCTTAATTATATGCTTATTGATAAATATATGTTAGATTTTCTGCTCAAAGCAATGACCAACAGTAAAAGAGTCACTTGCTTATATTTCAGAACACTATAGGAAAATTTATTCTTAGATTCAAGGATAAAGTCTTTAATTATACTTTAAAGTAATCTTTGAATAAGATGAAAATTTTATATTTATTGTAATTATTCAAGGATTATTTAGTGATTATCACTGAATTCTCTTTTTATTGAAGGATTACTTTAAAGAATACATTGATACTAATCATTAAATTCAATCTACATTAAAGGATAGCATTGATTGTTTATTTTTTAGCCTGGGTAATATAGGTGGGGTTACCTGGAATTAATTTACTTTGTTTTCAGTACATCAAACCTTAGACTTTAAAGTAATGATATAGCTAACTTTTGCACTAGAAAATTAGCAATAAACTAAGACATACTGTTTCACTTCCTATCTGTTCTTTAAATTGCAATCTACAATGAACACTATATAAAACAATTATCAATAATACAATCCTATATATAGTCTTAACCGTTTATAAGACTATCTATTTCTAATATTAACAAGTAATTATGATGAAAACTTGGCAGATAAAAGCTTTCTTTTGACCAGTTAAATATGGATTATACAAATGAGTAATAATAATGATATATAAAAGTCTAATTAGATGTAGATATAGATGTAGCTGCTTAATTTTGAAATATCTTACAACGTACCTATGAGAGAAACCTTTACAAGAAGAATTCCTATACTTGCTGCAAACCTTTGTAGACTTTTTTGGCAAGTCTCAGATATTGAATCTTGTTCTTTCATGATTTACATTTATGACTGCTTGCAGATAAATCGTATGTAGAGTGGGCACATTTGAAGCTAGTAATACTATGACCTCTTGAGGCAAACAAGCAGATAAAGCAGATGTACTTTGGGGTAAAAGCATTGGCTGTAGGTTTGTTCTTGGTAGGGTGGCACTTGTTAAATTGACTGGATTTGGTATAATTAAAGGCATAGTATGATACTAATAGAACTATTCATAAAAGATATTAGTGATGGAGTATGCACTAGTAAGATATTATGTGTTTAACCTGGGGACTGTAGCTCTTCTAGCATGGTCTCATAAACTTCTATGCTCTGATCTATACTTCTAACTGCAATCTGTCTTTCATTAAAAACATTAAAGTGAGCCTTCAGATGTTTTGAAGTCTTATAAAAGACGTTAATGCTATTGGCATAATCTTTGTTCTAGGTTTAAGCAAAAACTATCCAGTCTATCTAGTTACTTGAAGCTTGGATATCTGAAAGCATAGATTTAAAAACTTAATATTCTTTGCAGGTATGTACAGGTATCACTGCATATACTGTTCCCTATTTTGCTACAAGGTAGTGATATAGCTGGCTACAAGGATTGCTTGTTAATCCAGTTTCAAACACTATATATGTACTGATACACCTAAAAAATAATGTACTTTCTTCATTGAAGATAACATCATCATTTTCAACTCTGCAAATATTTGCAGTGGCTATACCAAATGATTGCACAAGTTCTTGAGAAAAGGACGTAATGCCAAAGGTTTTATGCTCTGTTCTGAGATCCAGACTATAAATGCAGCTATTGGTTGTTTGCATATAACTAATATAATGGAGCCTCAGATGATAGCATAAACGCTGAATATTTTCAATAAGCTATAGCTCATAATGGCTTTTATGCACACGATTGTATCTGTTAACGCTGCCAACCTAAGAGAACTATTAATATTCTGCTTTTGCACATAGTTTCCCTAGACTGAAAACTTATTAATTAACTTACATCAATGTTATGCTACAGCCGATAATCTGCAAGTGCATAATTGGTCAGATGAGGTCTAGCACTAAAGGAGACAAACTTGCAGATGATGTTTTGATACACACCTCCTTCTAATAAATTTGTTCCCCTACTACATCTATATAATGGCAAGCGGTTTTAGTCTTGCCCCATCTTAAAATATAGCGTTATATCTAGTAGATCTGATACTTGCCTATGTTGTATGGCTCTAAGCACATAAGCTGCTTATCTTTGGGCCTCATTGTCAAAAAGTGGTTGCCCTGTCCTTGCACACTGAAGTGAACCATATTCTCAAAAAAGATTTTCAACTATAGGGTATAATTCTTCTGTAGGGGGGATTATGCACTTTACTCAATGGAAACCTAGGCTGGTTAAGTAGATATTACATAGTCTCAACTGGTATTCTGTGTCTCAAGGTATGCCCTTATTCTTTGCCAATCTTCTGGATCAAGAATAAGCAATATATCCCAAAATCAGTGAAAGAACTCTTTTGCTAACCTGTGATGCTTTGATATCTTGATCATGTCCATTAAATGAAAGATATTTTTGAGAATCCTAGGATTTTCAGTATTATTATACTGACCAGAGTGGTTTGACAATGTCTGATCTAGATATCTCAAACTTGTAGCTAGTAATAAAGATGCTTGCAAAATTGCTTATAGCTCACACATAGGTTGTGCTGCAGACTTCAAATGTGATATCTTGACAACTATATTGAAAGGGGGTGCTTCAAGTTCAGCTAAGAGTATCTTGTACTCTGGAATAATTGCTCCTGATATAACCACTCTGTTAATGTACATAATAATATATTTGGCAATAACTAAAACTTTATGTAAGATGTCATATGCTTCAGCTACTTGGCTGTATACCATATATACTCTGGAGAACTTGGGGTAAAAACTAACAAACATGCCAGGCTGAGGTGTAGGAATTATTTGGCTGATAGAACTTATATGCTTCAAATGATTAAATATTTCTGCAGACGCCCAGGCATCTAATGCTGCATAATAAAGTTGCACCTCTGTGAGCTGAGCAGATTCCCAGTTGCTTAATCAGACAATGTTCTGTTTGTTAAGGCTAGCACCAAGAACAGCCTTACAAATGTTGGAGAGACTAGCCGTTCCATTGTTAATTATACCTCTTCTTTTGCAGAAAAAGCTAAGTATTAGTGCTCCAAAATAGTTCACACCATAATCTCACTTTAATTTTTAGAGATCCTCTTCCATATTTCACTCAAACTTCAAAACCAGAAAGCTTTAAAGTAATGTCTTCAGCAATGTTGGAACACCCTGTAATGCATATATTAGTATGATATATACAATATCTTTATATGCAATCTGTACAACAGCTACTTTTCTGGATATTTGCATTCTTTAGTTATAATTCTATTCACAGTCAAATCCAATGATGATGGTGGTATCGTTGGCAGTATCTTTCATTATGCTATTAAGACATATATTTGCTTCCTTAGCTTCTGATGCATATTTTAAATGGATATCACTTGGAAGGTCCAGGTAACAGTTGCAACTTTCAGCAGATTGCTGCGGTATTATATAGTCATTGACCCCTATATTATGATGAAGAGATGGTGTAAAGTCAAGAAAAAAAATCCTTATTCCCTTGGTCAACGCATAAGTACTATTAATATGTGATTATTAGTATACAACATTTTCAATATTTTTCTTTTCTCTTTCTTTTTTTTTCCTTTCTCTTTTTTTTCTTTAGGTAACCTATCTGGCTAAGCCGATTCATTGACCAACAACAAACTTTACCTGAAACTTCACAAGATGTACTGACTTTAGCCAAGACCATTTAGTGTTACCTTGTTCTCTTTTTGTTTATTTCTTTTTTTTTCTTTTATTTTTTTATTCTTTTTCTTATCCAATTATCCTTTGAAATTTAGTATAAATAACCCCAATCAAAGTTGAATAAACAACAGGTTTTTTATCTCAAATCTTTCTTTTTAATTGAAATCTTTTAAGAGAAACACTCTTTAAAAAGAAGCAGCTTTATTTTATCTATTGTAATTATACTACGCCTTCATTGGTTTTATCAAGCAACCATTGATAATCTGAATTCAATTGATTTATATTTTTTTTTATTTTGATTCTATTTATTCTACAAGAACTTACCAACTAACTGATTTATCTGATCTAAGCAAGAGATTATTGTCAAGACTCTACCAAGAACTCCAATTCTCTGAACCTTATCTCTGTTATTCTATATTTGGTTATTATTGATCAACCAATCAATTGACTTATATTGTTAAGCTTTTGGCCCAACCGTTTCTTTCAAACAAATTCAAGTTATCTCTTAGTCTTGCTGTTAGGCTTTAACCCATACCTGGTGCTCACTTATTCTCAAAAACATACAATGGTGAATTACTATTCTACTGTCAAGATCCTATCTAAAATTACGCTATAATATATGGTGCTTACTACAGAAGTTACAAAACAAAATTCAAGGATATAAAAGACATCAGCACAAGCAAACAATCTAAATACAACATAAACAAAAGCTGAATATATATAAAAACCAACAAAAAAATACTGAAATGCTGAAACAAATAAATTTAACCAAACACTACAAATATTAACCGCTACTAACAAACACTGCTACCATATTGATTTCTTATTTTTTTAGTTCAAACTCTACAAAAACAGAAGAAAAAAAATCCAGGAAACCTCAAAAATAACTATTGAAGAATTGCAAGAATATTATAAAGAACCTTCAAACATTGGACATACTGTGTTGGCTACTGCATCTGCTCATAGTACTGATTCTCACTGTTACTACCCTTATATACAAGAATTTTATAGTGCAAAAGAGGAAGACTTCTGCTATTTTAAGTAAACCCTTGAGAGTTATTTTGCATTTTGCAACATTACTTCAAATGAATGCAAACTAGCCATACTATACTGCAGCAGAAGGGTGATTCTACCACCTTTCTACCTAGGTGGTAGAATCTCAGATTCTATCCACTTTCTACCTAGGTAGTAGAATCTGCTACTTTTCTTCTGCTTTCCTTCTACTCTCCCCAAAAGCTATTACCATATAAATTAAGTTACTGCAGCAAAATGCTATTTATACTCTTTTATTGTTTTCTTACTATTGCTTATGCCGTCTAATCCTTTGGTTAAATGCTGATGCTCTAATTGCAGACATTGCAATTATGATAGAGATTATTGTCTTGTAACCCAGAGAATAAAAAGTCAACATGAACGAAAGGATCACATAGCAGCTGCTTTTGCTGGTATATGCAGAGAACATTCACTGATATATTTGGAATTTAACTATTTTCCTCATCAGCTAAAGAAATGCATGTTGTAAATGCAGATGTAGGCAGTTCAGTCGCTTATGATAGCATGGACATTGATAATGGTGTGTGCTCAATAAATAACAGTTTTACATTAAGAAATTCGTTAATGAACAAATAATAATATATAATCGTTAGAGTTTGAATTCCCAGATGATAACAACGAAGATGATGTCGATCTTGATACTGATTATAAGAATGAAAGAGAACAACTTGATGTTGTACAGGAACTTGAATTTGGCGAAGTCTCTGATTTTGAATATATAGATGAAGAAGAGCTTGCAGAGAGTGAAACTAAAATGCAAACAGGAGCGGCACCAACAGGTAGCGTTTCCCTTATTAGGTTTGAATAAGACACTCACTGTTTTTTATTGTGAAGTGAATTTTGCCGAACCATTTGGCTTCATTGCACTCTTCCTAATTTATTTTCAGTTGTTTTTCGTTGTTGGAAGAGGCATGGCTGTTTTAATCCATTTCCTTAATGAGCTTCTTTATATGTTCGGTCAAACTTTTCAGTTTCCATCCACTATTGAAAGCTTCCATCAACAGGCTGGATTCAATTATTTGACTAGCCATTTGCAAAAATATGTGATGTGCCAAAGATGCCACACTCTTTACCTCCCTCAAGATGTACCGAATAAGTGCACATTCGTCCACTTCCCTAATCATCTGCAGGAAAGAGCGTGTAACAAGACTTGTGATCAGCCGCTCTTTAAATCTACCTCAAATGGGAGCCTATTAAGATCATTACCATGCAAAGAATTCCTCTACAATTCTCTCACAGACAACTTGCGCATGTTCTTTCAAAGACCAGATTTTGAAGAGAAAATTGAACAATGGCAACGTCATACTACACTTGAAAACACATTGTCAGATATATATGATGATGCAGTTTGGCGGTCCATACTTGATGAACATCAGGATCCATTTGTAGATCGTCAGAGATCTTTGCTTCTCTCCATGAATGTGGATTGGTTTAAGCCTTTCCACGGTTCCCAATATTCTTGTGGAGCTATATACATTGCTATCAACAACTTACCTCACAGTGAGCGCTTTAAGCCTCACAACATTATTCTAGTTGGTGTTATCCCAGGGCCAACTGAACCAAGCACATATGAAATGAACAACTACTTGAAACCTTTAGTGGAAGAGTTGAAAGCGTTGTATCTTGGTGTCAGAATGACCACTTACCGGTATCAAGAACCCATTACTGTACGCGCTGCATTATGTATGAGTGCATGTGACATTCTAGCGGCAAGAAAAACTAATGGCTTTACCTCGCATGCAAGTACCTGTGGATGTCACAAGTGTAATCGACAGTTCAGCGTGATTCCCAGCACGTCATCTATAGATTACTCAGGGTTTGACGTGGACAGTTGGATCCCGTAAACAAGAGAAGATAACCTTCAACATGCTGAGAGTTGGTGATGTGCATCCACAGAAGCTGAGCAGAAGAAATTAGAAAAGACTACAGGAACATGATGGAGTGCACTGCATGACCTTCCTTACTTTGATGCCGTAAGATTTACAATCGTAGACCCAATGCATAACTTGTTTCTGGGCACCGCCAAACGAATGACTAAAGTGTGGGCAAACGAAGGTTATTTTGGAGAAAGACAGCTTGAAGCTATGCAAAAGCTTGCCAATGGTGTCCTTCCTCCACCACAGTTTCCGACGCTCACACAAAAAATATCCAAAAACTTTCCTAATATGAAAGCTGATGAATGGAAGTCATGGTGCCTAGTTTATTTGCCTTACATATTATCCAAAGTGCTTCCTGCTGAACATTTCTCAAACTGGATACATTTTGTTGATGTATGCCGCCTGCTTGTTAAACTATCTATTACAATCAATGAGGTTGATACTGCCCACCAATGTCTACTTCACTTTTGTCAAGGCAACGAACGGTTATATGGAAATGCACAAATCACTCTAAACCAACATCTGCACATGCATTTACGAGAAAGTGTTCTTGATTTTGGCCCTATTTATGCTTTCTGGGTGTTCAGTTTTGAACGTTATAATGGCCTTCTGGCAGATCTGGACACAAACCATAAAGACTTCTTTGAAAGTACATTTCTAAAGAAATTCCTTGAACAAACGCGCGCCATGGATTTTCTCAAACAAGTTTCAATGCAGATTGGCAATAACCAAAATCAGCTTAACCTGTTAAAAGATCTGATTGATAATCCATCTTCCAGTACAACAACTGCTCAGCTTTCGTTAGAGGATAATTTTGACCCTATTGATTTTGTACAAATGTCTACAGCCGTTAGGCATGCCACTGGGTGCAAGCCACTTCTCCCTAACGTGTTGCCATTATCTTTCAAGAAGGTCCACATGAGTCCTGATCACTACCACGCTTTGATTGAGTTCTACAAAATGGCGTATCCAAACATAGCACTAGTTCATTATCTCTAAGCAAATCGGCAAAGTACTCTTGTCAGTAATACTATAAGCAAATTTTACACTTTAAAATTGCATGGTCAACTGTTCTGATGCGCTGAAGGCCGTTTCCAACGAGGGTCATATGTGCAAGTCCTTTTTGAAACAGAATCTAGCCTTATTCTGAGCGCTTACCCTTGCAAGATTCTCTACTACTTCAAACATGAACTCCTCATAAATAACAGGTTAACGTCATATGTCTTTGCAATGGTGCACTGGTTCAAAGCATATACCAGTCAACAAGCATATAAAAACGAGAGCATTGAGCTTTGGCATGATAAGTTCAGACCTTTAGATGAGCATTGCATTGTATCGATTCATTGTATCCATTCGCACATAGTGATCGCCAAAGAAAAGACCCGTCATTCTAATGAGAATCTTATTATCATTCCTTTACAAAATCATTCTCAAATTTGACGAACTAATAGCAAGATTCTGCTTTTCAAAGTTTTTGTAGTCTATAGGAGTAGCTATAAATTATCACTTTCACAATTATCGAAGAAATATTTATTTACCTACTTTATTTGTACATCCAAGATGGCAATCCTGTGGGGCATTCTGCCTCCACTTCTTCTAAATGCTTGGTATAGAACTTCTTTGTTGATGGACAAAGCCCATCTAGTGCTTCGAGGCACTCATTCGCCTTTTAAAAGTTTATAAGTTGAAATGATCAGCTGTCATACAAAACTTGCCTGGTCTAACCTCCAGTGCGGGCGTTTGACGCGTAATAATGCGTTGCCTTCACCATCAGACTCTTCTGCAGACATACAGTCATGTGAAAGGAGGCGATCTATGTCACCTGCATACCGCTCCTCAAGAGTTTCTCTGTTTTTAAGGAGAGCGTCCATTCTCTGGGCCAGTTTCTAAAGTACCCAATAAAACTGAGTTTTTAACCTTAAAGAATTTGACTACCTTTGTTACTCGCTGATAGCGCCGTTTTCGCACCTGCATCTCCTTTTTTTTGTCTGTTGGAACAGCAGACCGTTTCTTCACATTCCGAAAGTTGTCCTGCAACACATTGTGAAGCTTTTGCTTTGCTTGCATGATGTGATTGTTTGGTATGCGTTGCTGAAGGTACGTTTTCAGCTGTGACACCACCAATTTGTTCGCATCAGAATTAAAAGACTCATCGTATTTGTAGCCTCTGTTATCCTTGTTCAATTCAGTGATATAATCACGAATCTCCCTCTGTTTACAGATCAACATTCAGCTCTTTTTAGTTATGCTTTGCATCTGGATCTTAATACATGTACCAACAACTTAGCGTCATTTGTTTGTTGTGAGCTCTCTGCAACAGGTGCTGGAATGCTAAATTCCATGGCACTGGACATTGCTTCCTGGTTTTGTTGCTCTTGCAGGGAGCTCAATTGCCGATGAAGCTGCGCGTTCTCAGCTTGAAGGCTGGAAGCAAGGTCATGAAACTCATCCCTCAGGAGACTGACCTGGCATGAGATTTGTTCGTTTGATGACATTTGGTTGCAAGATATTACTTTACACATACAAATGAGTTAAGTGCCTTATTCTTTATGTATTGATCTTACTTTGGCAGAAGGGAAAAAGTAACTAGCAATCCTAAGACTAACACTTCTTTAAGGGGTATAATGGTGTACTTGATTTCCAGGAGCTGCATAAATTGTTTATCACACGCCCCAGGTATGGTTTTTTTTCTTTTTTATAGGGTTATCTGCGTTTTTCTTTCTACTTATTCTTTTCTTTTACAATCCTTTTCTCTACTTCTTTTTTTATTCCCTATCATTTTGCTACTTTGTTATTGGCAAAATTACTTTTAAGAATATTGACGATATATTATCCTAGTATATACAATCTTGACTTGAAACTCTGTTCTTTACTGGCAAGCTTTTACTTCTATTTGACAAAATCTCATTCTTTCTTTCTTTTGATAGCTGGTATGATCTCTACACTATAGGAAAGCTCACTGGTCACTTTTAACTGAGGTATCTAGTTGATTGACCTGAACTTAACTAACCTTTACTTTTTTGTTATCGATTAAATTAGTTTTTGTTTTCTAAAATGGACGCAGACAAACATGATACACTTTTTAATGGTATACATGCTTCTTTATATTATAACTGGATTAATCATACAAAGTAGTCTTTCTTTAGTATATTGACAATGCTGCCAATCGTTATTACTATTTGTCTTAGGTATCTTAATATGTTTTATCTTTTAGTATATTTTATTAATTATCGTTTTTAACGATTGTGCTTCTTTAACCTTTAATAATTAGGTAAGATTAAATAGGTTCAAATGTAAACCTAGCTGTTTAATAGTATATTA
>MZZL01000378.1:271840-326842 GCA_002749535.1 Apophysomyces variabilis
TGTCATGTTTCTCTGTTTCCATATTTTTTAAAGAAAGGAAAAGCTACTCTATAGGACAAATAAAAAGTCAAGATTAGTTACATTTAGGTCAATCAATCAAAATACCTTAGTTAAAAGTAAGAAGCAAGCTTTCCTATAATGTTGCAATTATATCAGCTATCAAAAGAAAAAAAAGAATGAGGTGCTGTCAAATGAAGATAAAATCTTACCAGTAAAGAACACACTTTCAGGTCAAGGATGTATATCATTAAGATGATATATCATCAATATTGTGAAAGTGAGTTTGCCGATGAAGAAGTACTGAAAACGCCATAGAGTGAAAAAAAGCAGAGGAAAAAGTTTGTGAAAAAAAAGGATAATAAAAAGAAAATGCGAATAACCCCATAAAAAAGAAAAAAAAACCATGTTAAAAGCGCGTGATATAAATATTGACGCAGTTTCTGGGAATTACACATATACTATCATACTGCTTATATTTTTACATTTGCTAGTTTTTCTCTTTTAGGAAAGGAGAGACTGAACAATACTGAAGATTGCTCCTCCCATGGGAAAGTGAGTAAAATATCATGTATTACCCAGGGGTAAAATGTAGGTAAAACGCCTACTCTACTGCAATGATAGAAGTCCAGACACCACTGCTGTATATGCTAAACTTGAAATTAATAAATCCTTACTATCTGCCCTTATCAATTGCAGAGCTGCTAAAACTTGTATAACACAAAGCATGGCAAAATCATTAGACATAGAAATTGATGTACTATCTTGATCTATCTTTACCTTGGGAAATGGAACAAAACAAGCTGCTATTGGATTAATCTATGATGTGCCAATTACTATAGACAGAGAAATTATCATCCTAATTACTGTGGAAGTATTGCTGACATTACCTGTATCCCTCATCATTGGCAACAATTGGCTTGATCGTGCCAAAGCTATTATTAATTATTAAACTAAAAGACTCTGTGTATCCTACAAAGGTCAACGAGCAGAAATTCCAATATTGTATACTAGAAGTTCTAGGTCACAAAAGATTTATCCAATTATATCACCAGGAATTCCTCCAAAAGCTATAAAAAAAATGAATCTCATTACAATAGATGAAGATGATAGCTCAATTGATGAAACAAGCTCAGAAGACACAGATTCAGAATCAAGTACTGAAGAGGACGATTCAAGCGAAGAAAATAATAAATACCTTCATCATGAGCTGCAAGAAGACATCAAACCTATTTCTGATTCACTACCATATCCTGAAAAAGAAGAATAAGCAATGGAATTATTTCATATCATAGATGACACAAAAGGAAAAATAGTAGCCACTGAAGATGAGGATAGCTTCAAAATCAAGAGTATGGACTGAGAAATACACATTCCTGCAAAATCTGAAGTGAAATTTAAAGTCATGCTGCCATATCCTTGCGAAATTACACATACCTATAATTCCACCCTACCAATTTGAGAAGCCTCTGAATTATACGTAACATCACCATAGTACCCGAAGGAAGTGATAAAGCCAAATTTATTTTTCTGAATGATACTGAAGAAACCTACATCATCATGCCTAATAAAATATTGGGATGATTACAACAAATAGCTGAAGACCATATTAGAGCATATGAAATCTACCATCTTGATGTAGAGCATGTTGAAATGCCACAAGAAATAACACCCACTCTAGATCCTGAGAAAACATCTAAAGTGGAAGCAGGCAATATGACGCCTGAAATTTCTCAGCAGTTCTACTAACTATTGTTCATCTACTCTGATATTTTTGACTGGAACAAGGACTCTCTTAGAAAAACCAATATGGTACACCACTGCATTATTACTGAAGACATACCATCAATTTGACATAGACCTTACCATATCACACCAACTGAAGCCAAATTTTTAAAGGAAGAACTTGATAAATTCTGCAATCTTGGAATTATCTGACCTTCAAATAGTCCATGGGCCGCACCTGTAATCCTAGTTGGAAAGAAGAATGGAAAATATCACCTTGTAATTGACTACCACAAACTAAATGCTATAACCAAGAAGGATTCATATCCACTACCTCGAATTGATGACCTGTTGGATTCTCTTAGAACTGCCTTAATATTCTCAGTGTTAGATATGCGCTCTGAATTTCATCAAGTACCAATGTCACCTCACTCTATTGAAAAGACTACATTCACAATGAAATTCAGGACCTATGAATATCTTACAATGCCTATGGGATTGACAAACGCTCCTGCCACCTTTCAAAGACTGGTTGACATTTGTTTCAAACCGCTTATCTAAAAATATCTTGTTGCTTACATTGACAATCTGAATGTATACTCTAAAATAGACAATGACCATCTAAAAGACCTTGCCAAAGTATTTACTTGCATATGACATACCAATCTCAAGCTGAATCCTGCCAAGTGCATATTCTTTAAAGACTCCCTAAAATTTTTGGGATATATCGTTACAAGTACAAGACTACAAACAGATTCAGATAAAATCTGCAAAATCATCAACTATCCTATACCACATACAGTTACCAATATACAAAGCTTCATTGGTATCACTTCTTACTATCACTGTTTTATAAAGGACTTTGCTGCAATCGCAAGACCTTTACATGAATTAACAAAAAGGGACGATGATACTTGTACCTGGACAAGCAGATCTCAAGACGCCTTTGACACGCTAAAGAAAGCATTGACTAAAGCACCTATACTCATCCATCTAGACTTTGACAAACCATTTATATTAGTTACTAATGCCTTCCAACTTGGACTTGGAGCCGTGCTCTCTCAACTTAACAAAGATGGAAAAGAACTCGTCATATTATATGCCAGCCAAGGACTGAAGAATAGTGAAAAAAACTATGGAGTATCCAAACTTGAATGCCTTGCTGTTGTATAGGCTGTCAAGACCCTTTGCCCATATTTACTTGGAAAACTATTTACAGTCATCACAGATCATACTGTCCTTAAAGGAATGTTGAATACTGGAAACTCCATAGAAATTATTGTACAATGGATAACACTATTAAGTGAATATAAATATGAAGTCAAGTATCAACCAAAACATAAAAATCAAAGTGCTAACTTTTTCTCATACCTAGGATATTGACCTGATGCAATTAGAATTCACATGTACATACTATATCATTACACACATCAAGACTATTCTATCAATACCACAACGAATGACTGAGAAAAATCTACAAAGAAAAAATGCAAAAACATCTGCAAAACGAAGAAACTACACAAAAACATACAAGTGACCAGTACAGGATGTCATTAAACTCATGTGTATACAAGTGACTAGGTCAGGATGTTATTAAACTCATGTGTACACACAAACATCCAGTAAGGGAAATCATTAAATTCATGCACAACAATATCCAAGAACCATCTGACATACTGAAATTGACTGAGACCAAATTGTACTACTCTAATTCAAGAAAGGAAACTTACATAAAGTTATATCAGCCGTACATGCTCAACAACAATAATGATTTGACAGTTAAATCACAAGATATACAGATCAAAAAGAACAATCACACAGATTATCCAGAATAACATAGACCCAACAAAATACAATCACCTGTTATATCATTTAACAACGTTGCAATACCCTAACAACCTGACCAAAGAACAGAAATAATATTTACGCATGCAAACAAAAAACTACTTTGTACAGAACAACAGATTATATTGAAGAAGGAAAACAACTCGTTTAGTATTATTGCCAGAACAAGCAAACGCTATGATGTGGATGGCACATTCCCACCCACTTGGAGGACACTTTTTTCACAAAGCTACCTACAACAAAATCGCCAACAAATATTACTGGGAAACAATTTCAAAAGACATTCGAGAATATATAGAAAAATGCCTACGATGTCAGAAAATGGGAAGACCCAGTTTAAATAAACAATTGAACCCAATCCTTGTATCTGCTGAACCATTTGCTCAAATTGAAATGGATATCAAACACATGGCAACATCAAGAGCTAGACATCACTATATTATTGTTGCAATGGATTACTTGACCAAATGGGTTGAAGCATGAGCCTTACAATTTACAAATGCTACTGAAGTAGCCCATTTCTTTTATGAAGATATCCTTTGCTAACATGGATACCCCAGATCTATTATTACTGATAATGGACAACCATTTATGAACAACATCATATTGACTGTTTGTGAACAATATTCAATCAATCACAAGACCGCAACACCTTATTATCCACAAACTAATAGACTTGTTGAACGCTTCAACAAAACACTTGGACAAATTTTAAGAAGATAACCAGATGAGGAAAAATTAGACTGGCATCTTTACCTTCCTGCAACCTTACTTGCCTACTGAACGTTACAATATTTTACTATAAAACAAACACTGTTTCATCTTGTTTATAGACAAGAAGCTCACATGCCACTTGATTGCATATTGGAAACAATTAATGAAGAAGGCAATGATTACAAAGAAGACTATGATGAGAAATTAGTGAAACGCATACAAGAGGAAATCATACGGCTACACTCTATCTGAGATCTAGTACAAAGAACCATTGTCAAAACACAGGAACAACAGAAGAAAGCCATTAAAAACAAGATACTTTCCAAGAAACAACACCTCTAACTACCTTTTAAAATCGGCGATTATGTCAAATTATACAAGATAATGTTAGAATTCGCTTGGGCTAGAAAATTGGAAGATCAATGGGAAGGACCATATCTCATTCACCATATATTACCCAAAGGAACTTATCAACCCAAAATACTAGATAGAAAAGTATTACCTACAAAGTCATATGGAAACTGTCTTCAAATATATAAGTATCCAAATGTTGCTTTCTATCAATTTACATCATCATCCACACCAAATCTACTCTCATAACCTGATCAAGAACCCAATCAAGAATCCTCAGATTCCACACAAGAAAGTCAAGAACAAGTACCTCAGAATGTTTCAAATGTCATTAAAAGAACAAACCTACTATAAAACTCTTTAAACTCTCAATCTATACTATGAACTGATGATCCTAAATCCTTATTATAAAGAAAATTGCAAGAAGAACTTCAAACAGGAAAATACCAACACCCAACAATATCAATTCTAAGATTGTCAACAAAAAGTAATAAAGAAAAACTATCAAAGTTAAGAAGAAATGATTTAAGAATATAAATTCAATTATGAATATAGAATGTACTAGGATTATTGTCCCTCTTCTACATTCAATGGACCACATCATTAGGATGATGATGACAATGAACACTTTAACTGCATGATCTGCAATGAAAGCACTGAAGATGTCTCAAAAGACTATCCTATTATAACAAATGCTACCAAGCCAAGTATTCCTATTTTTCTTGAAGTCCTACTGCCTATTATAACTTACCCTTAAGAACCAACCATTCTCTATATACTATTATCAGTTATTACATATCAATCAATCTCTGATATAATGGTATTTTTGCCTGTCTTATCACCTATAAATGACAACCAATCTGAAGACCCCTCTGAAAACTTACTTGATATTGATGAAGATGAAGTTCCTACTATCATTCTGTGAAAGAATCCTGAGACTAGAACATTTGAAGAAGTTAAGTCTGACACTAGCTCACCCACTATCTTAGAACCGAACCCTGATGTTTCATGGATACTAAGAATGCTCAATAGACAACAATAAATTCAATGAATAAAAGATCAATATATACAATTTATTGAAGAAAAAGTTTATTACCTTTGTACAGAAATCCATAATATAAGACAAGTACTTGAGTGGACAGAATGACTATGATGAAATTTTAAAAATGAACTATCTAAAAATTTATCCAATTTGTATCAAGCCAAATTTAGCCACTATACCAACCTTAGACAGTATAAATGCATCTGATCTCACTATCTTAGCTAGCTGCTACCAGATAAAATGTATAACTGATCATATCAATTATTTTTTAAGAAGTACGATTATATCCTGAACTTTGCAGAATGCAAATCTACAAACCCTGAGGATGTGTAAAGTCAAGAAAAAAAATCCTTATTCCCTTGGTCAACGCACAAGTACTATTGGTACACGATCATTAGTACACAACATTTTCGATATTTTTCTTTTCTCTTCCTTTTTTTTCCCTTTCTCTTTTTTTTCTTTAGGTAACCTATCTGGCTAAGCCGATTCATTGACTAACAACAAACTTTACCTGAAACTTCACAAGATGTACTGACTTCAGCCGAGACCATTTAGTGTTACCTTGTTTTCTTTTTGTTCATTTCTTTTTTTTCTTTTATTCTTTTATTCTTTTTCTTATCTGATTATCCTTTGAAATTTAGTATAAATAACCCCAATCAAAGTCAAATAAACGAAAGTTTTTCATCTCAAATCTTTTTTTTTGATTGAAATCTTTTAAGAGAAACACTCTCTAAAAAGAAGCAGCTTTATTTTATCTATTGTGATTATACTGCGCCTTCATTGGTTTTATCAAGCAACCATTGATAATCTGAATCCAATTGATTCATATTTTTTTTATTTTGATTCTATTTATTTTACAAGAACTTACCGACCAACTGATTTATCTGATCTAAGCAAGAGATTATTGTCAAGACTCTATCAAGAACTCCAATTCTCTGAACCTTATCTCTGTTATCCTATATTTGGTTATTATTGATCAACCAATCAATTGACTTATATTGTCAAGCCTTTGGCCCAACCGTTTCTTTCAAACAAATTCAAGTTATCTCTTAGTTTTGGTATTAGACTTTAATCCATACTTGGTACTCACTTATTCTCAAAAACACATACACTATGACCACAGGGTCAACTAAAAGTAGTAACATTTACTACTTTTAGTAAATACTAAAGATGCCCTGTTAGTTATAAAGTAGTAAAAAAGTAGTAACTACTAAAATTCAACTACAATGATAAAGTAGTAAAAAAGTAGTAACCACTACAATTTCAGATAGCGATCAAGTAGTTAAAAAGTAGTAACCACTAAATTTTGAGACAGCGATCAAGTAGTTAAAAAGTAGTAACTACTAAATTTTCAGACAGCGATCAAGTAGTTAAAAAGTAGTGATTACTATAATTCATAGTAGTAGTAAAGTAGTAATAAAGTAGTGATGGTAAAGTACGTTTTATTGGATAAAAGAACCCATGTAATTACACTAAAAAAACTAGTCCTATATTTTTGTTTACATTTACTTACCATGACCAGAAAAGAAAAATATGTGCAAACGCATTTTAACAAGGATAATAACCTTACAATGAGAACAACGATTAATAAATAGAGTTAACGTTGTCAGCCAAAAAGATTTTCAAAGTAAGCCTCATAGATAGCTGCAACACAAGGATCTTATGAAATACAAAAAGATGAGTAACTATAAACCATATGAAAAGGATCCTTTACCTTATAGCTATAATAAAAGTGAGAACAGATTCCAAGTTATCTGTACAATAGCGATAAAGCAGTGACAATGCCGTTTACTGTGCAAAGCTTTATACTAGTATACTAAAAAAAGAGTGTTAAACTTTCAATTATAAGCACAGCAATAAGAAGTAAGCAACTCAATTACCTCGGTGAAACTGATTTTGAGTGCTGAAGCTGTACAGTGTTTTGTTTGGAATGAGGTGCAAAAGTGATAGTGATAGTTGAGTGTACTATAGAAGGTGTAAGAAGACATTGTAAGAAATAAATAAATTACCTATTGACTGACAAAAAGCACTACATAGAATGCCCATTAGCGCCAACACTAATTGTCTGTAGTATAGAGAGGTTAGCATGTACTTCGTTAGACAATAGTACCTATACAAACAATGTTAGAGTAGAATGAAGGAAAGTAATGACTTGCACGCCAAAAAAAAACTTTAACTGGTATTAGGAGAGACGAAAAGAAGAACAAAAGAAGAAAAAAAACGATGGTGGGAACTTTTTACTTGGTTTTTTGAGTCGATCTTAACACAAATTTTTATTGGTTAAATAGTTTTTATATCTGATGCAACCTATTTTAAACTGTGGCCGCCTGTAACCTTATAGTTCTGAAATATAAGCAAGTGACTCTTTTACTGTTGGTCATTGCTTTGAGCAGAAAGTCTAACATATGTTTATCAATAAGCATGCAATCAAGACATCACATTTACTTACCTGTTACGTTGATTATAAGCATTCTGCCATTTGCGCTTAATCAGACAATCTGCCCCCCAGTAGTTCTCGCAAAGGTCCAAAGGGACACCCATCTCTAGCGCCATTGCCTCCATAGTAAGATAAGCGGCTTTGTACTTTTCACCTGGCACCTTGCTCCAGCTGTGTGTGGTCGCTGAGAAACCACACGCCACTTCTAGTTGCTGTAACACCGTTTGTGCCTTCTGTCCCAGATGCAGGTACTGGGATTGCAAGAATGACACTGGTGACTGAGGGTGCTCATGGCAGATAAGAAACTATAAGCTTCGAAGGATGGAGCTTTTTCCCTGCTGTCTTTTGTGATCCCTCGCTTCTAACCAGTGCAGAGTGGACATATCCAAGTCAACAGGCAAGTGAGACTGTAACAGAATAGGTTGATTCCAAATATCTTTGGGAACCCAGCAGGAAGGGGGAGTTTCACCACGAACAATTGCCATAGGAGCATTGTTTGGAACATTTATATCACCCAAGATGCTGAACTGTTGGCTGCCAAACTGCTAGCTACCGAACATAGACAAAGACTCTACCTGCTGTTCCAACATAACCTTGTGCACTGATGCCTCAACCAAACCAGGAAGCTTCTCATCTATAACCTCGCTCAAGATTCTATGCAATTCTGCATTTGCATTTTCTCGCCTTTGGTTGTTGTTGGTAGTTGATGACATTTTCAATAAAAAAATAAAGTGATGTTAAAAGAGATAATAAATACGTACCTTTCAAATCTTACTAGTATTTATATTAGTCGCTAAAAAAAAGCGCGTCTTCATATGACGTGATGTTGATAATCTGTTCCATGAGTCATAATGAACATCTTCCTGATTTATAATAGAATGGTCGTGTAGAATCACCATAGTCTTCTTGCAGACTATATATGATAGGTGTAATTGGTGTGTACAGGGACGGATCAACTGTTACTCAAGGAAAATATTGCATAATGATTGGACAGTTGCCATAAATAGCAACGCTGAGGTTACTGTTTACTTAGCCAAAATGAAAAATTCAAGCGGTGTTGATATTGCGAATTTTTGTCAATAAAAAGTTTTTAAAAAAGAAAACTACAACGACTTTGTAAGAATATGCATGTTACCATTAACATATTTACTTATCTTACCTTTATTATTCAGGAATATATGCGATTTCAATCATTCCATGTAGAAATCAATCTATCATACTCAACGTGAATTATACTTACCAGCACCAATCATGAACTCACCTTTACAATCGCTCTTTTAATATGCATTACGCGTTAGCTTCCATGTCGCGTATGAATTCTGACAACAAGGGGAGCCAATCACACTGCGTATACAAGTGTGTCAATTAATGTACAATTGTACTGTCAGTGAAGCTCTTCAAATTACATACGCGCTATATCTGCATGAACCAATACCTGCAAGCCTTCGTATGATTACTCACAATAATGACGACTAAGATATTACAATACCATGACAAGATTGGTTGACAGAGAAACCAGTCAACAAGCTATCGACAGAGTGAATAAGATATATAAAGTGAAAAAAAAGGACATCCATATTCAATCTTTTTCTATCAACTCACCATGACCCTTCCAACTATTATTACCTGCCATATCTGCCATGTTACCTTTACTGGACTCAAGCGTTATAACTGCCATAGAAGAGCTTGCTTTATACAGCATGAAAAGTGAGACATTCATTTGTTGGAGCTTAACGAAGAGGCTATGGTATAATGATTGTTAAAATAGTGATCAGAATAGTCATTAATATATTATGGTTAGGAAACTGAGGAACATACCAAAGATGTTGAAGTCTCTGCTGTTGAGAACAATTGAGAGATCAATATCCTGGACTTGATCAACTTGCCAGACAGCGTTAATGAAGAACTAGAAGAATATGACCTACTTGATATGCTTTTTGACTTTCTATCAGACGGTGATGAAGTAGTTGGAGAAGCTATGGAAAGCCAGAACCGTAAGCAATAAAAGCATGTTCTGCACTTACTGATATGTAAAATAGTCGACTCTGATCCTATAGATCTTTGTTCTGATGAAACGAACAACAGTGCCCATACATTTGAGTACAAGAAACATACTTCTTGGACGTACACAGAATGCATGAGCGTCAAACTTTACATGGCCGCAGTCAGCTCCAACATCTCTCATAAGGCTTATGACAACATGGTGAAGATCTTCAATGAATTCCTTGAAATCGTGCAAAATGGTTAGTGTCATTTCATTGTGCATTTCACGTTTTTTACCAACATGTAGATCGGAATCAGCGACACTGCCCTCTGCTCAGTTACCACTTGTCTGACAAGCTGGTAAAAGAGAAATATGATGTATAGCTGGAAATATATAACGTATGTCGTAACGGTTGTATCTTGTACATGAAAGACGAACCTAAGACTATCTGCAACGAATGCAAAGAAAGCCGATACAAGGAATCTAACAAGCGCCAGGCAAATGGCGAACCCATTTTGCAGCCAGCGCAGACAATGAAGATCCTTTCAATTGCTGGACAGCTGGCTCGCATGCTTGGTGATGAGGAGACGCGCAAGCTCCTGTCCTACTGCCATAATTTCCAGAACGAGGAAGGGATGTACAGGGACATCTTTGACAGGACAGTATACCAATTGCTATGCCATGATAAGGACCTGTTCAAAGGAATGCATGACATCACCCTGACGTTATATGTCAATGGCTTCCAACTGTTTAACACGAGCAAAACTTCTTTGACAATGTTGCATCTTGTTGTTCTCAACTTTGATTCCTCTATTCGGTAAGTATCAGATTTGAATTAAGTAATTATGCTAACTTTAAGATCCTTATCATGCACAGATATGAGAATCACAATATGCTTCAAATTGGTATCACTCCTAGTCTAAGAAACCCAAGGGACCTGTGGACGTTCCTTGAGCCTACGCTTCGTGAGCTGCATCAATTGGAAAATGATGGTATGGTTGTCAAGTTGCTGGATAGTACGCGATTCAGGGCAAGAGTTCACCTGCTACTAGCCACTGGTGATATTCCTGCTGCCGCCAGTCTTTGCAATCATGCCACCTTTTCACATACGTATGGCTGTTGACAATGTTTGATTGAGGGAAAAAAGACGACTGGCATGTACTTCATTCCGAACCAACAGCAAACTTTTACCATGTGATCAGTGGAGCAGTACAAACAAGGTGACGAGGTATGTTGCGTTTACTTCACAGATCAGGCATAAGATGCTAACAAGCTGTCATATCACCTTTGCAATATCAACAGGATAGAGGTATCAGGGCGCCAGTTCCATTTGCACACCTACAATCGTTCACAGGATCTTTGTTCTTTGGGCTCAATAAGATGCATCTGCTCAGGCATGGATTGGCAAGACTTCTGTAGAACTTGTTGCTCAACCATAAACAAAAGTTTGGTGACAACACGATCACAGAACAATATCCTTTTAAGCTAAAGACAGGTATCACTTTGCGTATGATTGGAGATGCAGTACAGAGCTCTTGCCAGTATATGCCTACTGCATTTCAGGGTAAATGGAACAATACAGCAACTGATTCAGGCCATTACCGGGCAGTCGACTGGCTAGACTTCCTTTTGTACATTGTTTCCACCATCATAGTCAACAGCCTGGAGCAAGATGAGACCCGTTTTGCAGTTCTGAAATTGATCCTTGCTTGTCAAATAAGTTTGCAGTAGGAAATCAATGCAGCAGATCTGAGCACTGTTGAATGGTATGTTATTGTATAGAAATATATACTGTATCTAATACCTTCTTTTCGTTGTTTAGAAACATTTGTGAATGGCAGTCTTTCCTGTTGGCGCACTACAACAATGGCAAAGGAATACTTAGACCACCAGTATTTACCATCACACAACATTACCTTTCGCACATTACCAGTACATTGCGCAATCTTGGCCCTCTACGTTCCTTTTCCACATGCTGTATGGAACGTACCAATGGTCTGTACAAAAAGATGATCCGATCAATGGCCGCCCCAGGACAAAACGCAAGCAATCTTATTGAGAAGCTGGCAGCTTTCCATTTCATAGAACGTGTGCATCCACAATTGCAACAGTCAGTACCATATGATGAGTTATCCTATCTGTCCCCAACATCAGAATCTATTGAACCACAGATATGGAGACCTTACCATAAAGAAATTGACCTGCATTCATTTCTTGGAATAGAGGGCATCATAGAAGATATGCTGCAAAATGCATTAGCCAGTTTCTAGATGAGTCACTGCAAGTTTGAAGCAAGTATGCCAGTAGATGATGTTATTCTGCAACTACATCCACACTTCCTGTTGGCCGGTCACGTATGGAAAGATAGCTGCGTTTATGCCAGTAAACTCCATGACTGCCAACATGGATCGAACAGATGTAACTCGCTTGCTATATATGAGTTCACCAAGATGAGGTAAGATGCCTGGTCATTTTATCATACAATGCCTTACACGTTTTCAATCTTCATTTAGTCAGTCTGGATGAGAACATCGTGAAGTGTTTGTTAGTGAAACACAATTTTTTATTTACCATCAACACGATACTGACAAGCAGATTCTGGCTGTTGTGCATTTCTACTAAAATTTTTGGCAGGAACGTGATCAGTTTCCAGTCCTCATCAAGAACCCGTCTGATTCTGGGATGCTGAAGGTTGTTGACATTGGGGGGTTAAACAAAGCTGCTGGATTGATTCCAAAGGTGAATTCCACTACACAGTTTCATATTGTTTAGCCATATGGAAAAATCAACAGAAGGTTCAAGTTCAGCAACCCCAGCTCCCTTAGGTAGTCACAACCTTTTTTTTTTCCCACTGCCAACTTCTTTCTGATATTGCTTACATAGTCTTTTCTTTTCTCTTTTTTCTTTTCTTCCTTTTTCTCTATTCCCTTGTTGTTATTTTTTGTTTAACTTATAAATTATTTTAGTAAACTTTGCCTCATCCTTGTCATACTTCTACCTTATAAAGTTGTTTCAATTAACTATATAATGCCCCAATCACATCCCATCACACCAAGCGTCATAGTATTAAAGGACTATATAGTTATAGTGATCTCATCCCATCCATTTTAATAAATTCAGTCCTGTTAAGAACGTATTTGCTATTGACCATAATCACCTTCAGAACACTGTCTAACTTACAAATATATTATACTGAAACCTTTTGGATTCATAGTAAATCACACTTAACAAGTAGACATTCACAAATACTAGAAGTGTAGACACATTAGCATCACCAGAAGTAACTTTTACTTGAAGCAATCAGTTTCTAAAGCAGAATATCAGATATTACTAAAAAAAATACAATAGCTACCATTAGTGAACTTTTGCCACGCTAATGAATTAATCACTACTTTTAGAGCATATTAGCTACTTTAGCATGTTCACTACTTTTAGAGTGGATTTACTACTTTTAGTGTAGCTTTCACTACTTTTAGAGTAGACTTACTACTTTTAGTATACACTTTACTACTTTTAGTGAGAAATTTACTACTTTTAGTAATTTTACTACTTTTAGTACAGATTTACTACTTTTAGTATAGATTTACTACTTTTAGTGCGTTTTCACTACTTTTAGTGCGTTTTTACTACTTTTAGTAAGGTCTGTGACCATAGTGATAATGGTGAATTACTATTCTACTGTCAAGATCCTACCTAAAATTATGCTATAATAATAGCAAAACATTCTCCAAAAATTGGCAATCTCCTTGGACATTATCAATAAAGAACATTTTAGGAAATTTGTGGCTACAGAGTTAGTATGATTTTGTCATTTCTTTGAAAGAGATGTGAAGGTACATTAGAGACTTAGTCAGCATAAGTTGCTGTATACAGATCTCTTTATATTTATTGCAAACAGTATAAAGAGCACTGAATACTGAAGCTTCTCCAACTTTTACCAGCTTCTTAATAATCTTAAAGGAGTGGTTCCCTTAGAGAATCTACCCACCAAGAGTTATTATTTGCTTGTCCATTAGCGGTCTAAGCTTGTCTAAAATAGTGGTATACACCAAGTGCAAATAAGCCGCTAAAGGAACAAAATCAGCATAACTTTTCTTTTTATCAAATGAAGAAAAGGGTGCATACTCATTAGTATCTCATAGGGTATTAGCAATCATTAGCTTCATATGATGGTAGTTTATAGCATTTAGATACTAAAGCTCTAGTCTGTCATGATGAAGTGTGTATAGTCCATATAAAGTATGCTAGAAACGTTTAATACCCATGCCATTTTGAACAGCAGGTTAGAGCAGGTTTTCTACAACTTTAGATATTGCACATTGATATATAAGGTATGCTAGAAATTCTGCAACAAGATATTTAGGAAGCTGTTTCATTATCTGCTCAGCATGAGTATTTATAGTACACCTACAAACACTATTTGCACAGATATAATGAATTGATAGGATATAAAAGCAACTGGTCTAGTATTGAAACAGTATATGTATTAGTTAGCTGAACATGTACTTATCTGCATACCTTTCTAGGTCAACAATATGGCATGCATAAGGACCTTTGTTGTAGCCTTTAACTAACAGTCTAATATTACAGGCTAGGTATAATAAATCTTTTTTTATATGATACAGCAACCAAAGAAATATTTAAGGATAGTAAAGGACAGTTGAATTAATTTGGCCCTTATTAAGAGTGAAAAATGCTGATAGTGGTTTGACTCAGAATGTACTAAGTTAGTATTCTTTTAGAAAACTCTCTCTTTTAAGCTGTGCTTGCAAAGATAAAAAATATCTTTCTAGCATTCTATTGCAAGCTTTATTATATTTAGTATTATCTTTAATGACATTCTCTTCACTGTCTGATTCTTCATCCTCAGCAGCTACTTCTTTATCTTAAGTATCAATGATAACACTGTCTTGCTCAATCTCTGACAAAAGCTCTCTAAGGCTATGCCTTTTTATTGCTATTTCTCTATTATTTCCACTTTTCTAGATTAATAAAAATAGATTAGCTTAAATATAGACTTTAACTGAAGAATTATATTTTTACAGGCTGATTGTTGGACTTAGATATAGTTGTAGGAGCATTTAACGCTGATGAAGAAGCTTCAGAATATTTTCCAGTAGCTGACATAAATGAGAGCTTTGTTTATCTAAGTGATTTTGTTTCTTAGGTTTTATGAGGATATCCTGCATAATGGTTAGGGGAATTTTTTTGTCTAATAGGTCTTCCTCTCTTCATTTTTGAAAATTATATTCAGCTTAAGTTGGATAAGTTGACGCTAATAGAAAAAAAGAGCAATGTTTAAATGATCATTCTTAGAATTTTTTTGAACTGTATTTAAATTTTAAACACAGACTTAAATGCAGGGTTTTCACTGGATAAGCAGAAGCAGAAAGGGGAATCACTATGTGATCATTTTATTGGATGAAATGAAAACACTATATAAACTATTTATTGGTTAAGTGGTAGCTTAAATACACTATATCACATTTTCACTGGCTGGCTCTTGCATTATATGCAAATATTATTCACCCATACCACCCTGAACACTTCAAGCCCACCTATTTTTCCTTTTTTTCTTTGCTATACTGGGGGAAAAAAGCAGAAAATTATTAACAAATCACTTGTTAATGTCACATGTCTAATAATAGGTTCAAAATCAGTACCTTACTGTTATTTATTGGCTAGATAGTAGTGAGAAGACCCAAACTACTGCTGTTATGTTGCAACATCATCTCAAGTCAAAAGAAATAATATACAGATGGCCAATTCCTAGTTTTCTTTATCAAATGACCAACAAAGCTCACAATGTCATAGCATTCAATAACTACTAGCTTAGATTTAACTGATGGACTTATATAAATATAGTCGAAGTTTCTATCTACTTTTGCATTATAAACATCTACTGCAGCCAGTATGCATGCCTCATTATTCTAACTATACTGCATATAAAAAAGGACTTGACCAAAAAAGCACTTTATTTTTAATCTTGCAGGATGCTAAGAGTTAGCATATCTAAACAGTGAACAGTGTTAGTAAAAGAATCTATTTATATCTTATATATCAACTATAGTAGCAAGCCTGACAAAATATGCTGCATAATTGCCTTGCTTGTGCTAGAGCAGACTTCTAAAAACCTTATAATCATGCCAAAGGCTGCCAGCATATTCAAATGTCTCTTCTATTGCACTAGAAACTTCAATGTAAGAATAAAAGCATTGAAGGGTATGTCATAGAGCTTATGACTTTACAGCTGCAATTTCTTTCATTGTTTTCAGAGAAGCAATTTGCAGCTTCTCTCACAGCTCTGGCTCTATTAGTAGTTTCTCATCTAATGTCTGATTTACGCCTAGTAAGGATTTTTTGCTATTATCTCCTTCAGGCTCTATTCTCAGATACCTGGTCATAGTAAGCTTATTTATAATCACAGCAGCATTCTGACCAGGAGCACTACCTAAGCTAATCAGGTAGCTATATAAACCAATGGTTTATTCTAAGGATCAAGCAATAAAGTACCAAAAAGGTTCTAGCCTGTGAATAACATCTGTTATATAGAACAGATAGTGCTATACTGGCGTAAAAATAGAGATATCAAGTACTTTATTAGTATCTTTAATGAGATGATCAAGGAAATGATGCCATATATTGATATTACTACAGAAGTACATCTATGTTAGTATAGATTAGCATTAAATAAGTTTACCTTTCAATATCTTGCAGGTCATTCTAACTAAGTTTATAACTTAGTGCCAGCTAACAGGCTCAAACCAAAGCAATCATAGCATTTTTAGCTTTAACACTGCCTATCCTCATAATGACAAGAGTAGAAACAACATAGAGTAAGAAATTGATCCAGTCAACTGCTTTAGGTCTTACTGCTCCTACAAGACTCTTCCATTTACCCTAGAATACAGTTGGAATATCTTTATAAAAGCCTTCTATCTCTTGCATTATGTCTATAAGGATATTAGCATCCAAGTTAAATGGCAAAGCTTTGCTATCCAGAATATATTTATCCTGCAAAAGCAGGAAGAATTGATGGCTAATTCTATATCCTAAAAGGTGTATTTCATCAAGTCTCCAAAACTTTGGGCCCTAAAATGAGTTAAGGTAAGCAAACTAAGTTGGTTTGGTTAAACTATCCTTGATAAATTTAGCTATTGTGAAAGACTTCTGCATTTAAGGACAAACCTTATTTCTAGTCCTAAAGCCATCAACAGTGCACTATATATAGAGAACCAGATAGGGAAAGAAATAGATGCCGCCAGTGCTATTCTTTCTTCTTCTTTCTTTTATTTAATATATATAATATCTATTATATGATTGATGCTCACTGTGGTTGGCAAGATACCTTACTGCAAAAATATCACCAGTAGCAAAAAGAAGATGCACCTTGCTGTAAATATCTATACCATTGCTTTTTATTACCATTTCTGCTCTTTAGAGCACTTCTAGCTCAGCAAGTATGGAACTTAAAAAAGAGGCAAGATCTTTAGGCTAGTTAGGATTTGAAATGACATAAAGTTGTATTATTCTATTGTTCTCATATCTATAGCAAGTTTAAAAACATTATAAATGTTATGATGTTAAATAATAATACCTTATGGATAAGTCTAAGTTCAAAACAATGGTATAAACTATTGTTATAGTATATTTGCTGCCTTTGAAAAGCTGGAACCCATTTAGATACAGGCTAATAGCTACATCATAATCACTAGTAAATAACTTCTCTTGCAACTCACTGTATGTTGATCCATTGAAAACATCTGTATATAAGTTTGGATCTTATCAGCAGTTGTAATAGTATGATATAAGCTGTCTCATCTCTGGATCATGGAGTATAAAAGCAATTTGCTCCCCAAGTAGAAGTATTTGCATGGTTGAAACTGGCTAAGATATGTCTTCACCACTTCTAGACTGCACATATCTAGCCTAGCTACAATGTTCATAAACAGTGCATTTATTATCTATGTTGAACAGTTTGCATCTATTTGCACAAATGTTATATTGCTTAGTCTTTATAGGGAAGGCTCCTGCTGCAGCCCTAGCAGACATATAAGGAAATAGAAAATGCTCACAGTCTAGAGAGATGTTAATAAAAATTTAAGTCAAACTAGCAGTACAAACTAGGTTTTCCTAGTGAAATAGCTTTGTTTGCTATACTGAGGATTTCTTTATAAGCGGCCCTTAACATACTATACTTGGTCATAGTCTGTAACAGTTTTACACTCAAGTGGGCAATCTCATTTCTGGGGGTGCTATGCTTGAATTTATACTTTAACAAGAGAGATTCTTTATTGCCAGGCAGGTCATCAGTGGCTTCTGTACCTTTATAATGATGTAAATATGATTGAGAATGTTACTGTCTGCAGCAACTAAAATATTTAGAGTAGTCTCAAAATCTAAATCCTTATAATTTTCTCATAATAAAATACAAAAGTTTTTGGAAATAATGTCTAAGAGGGAAACCTCTTCATGAACAATATTCTCTACTGCATCTAAGATGTTATCAAGAGGAGTGATACTGTTTATATTTATAGTGTTAGTTGATGGCTGTTGTTGATCTTATATCTGATATAGGTTCTGTCTAATATACAGATACTGTTTATAAAAAGATTAAAAATAGTTTGCAATATATTGCAAGCTTTGAATGCTTCCTCCAGTTTATGCATCTCTATAGTGATAAACATGGCTTTACATTATACAGTTCTTAGCATGTTTGCCAAAGACTCTTATATTAAAGAATTTATGACACTAAGGATACTTCTATGCCTTTGCTAAGGCATATTAGCAACGTTTGAAGGAATGGTTAATATCTATATAGACTTTTAAAAATTTTCAATCAAAAAAATAGAAAAGAACAAAGAGAGTAAGGACTTTGTAATCACAAAATTTCATTAGTTTTTCAGAATTTTGTACTATATATAGTGGAGATATTGACAATCAGTTAATTTATAATATTTAAAATACTTTTAATTTAGTCTGTTTATAACAAAACTTAGCTAACTTAAGAGTAACTTTATTGTCTATCTTCTTTCTATCAACAATGTCTTAGCATTCTAACACTATTAATGCTATCCAAACTGCTCTAAACACTATTTTGATACATTTTGAGGCTTTAGAGAAAACTACCACTAAGGCGTTAGAGAATAACTACATTGAGCTTCTAAGGGGATAAGATTGTCAAAAAAATATCCTCAAGATGATCCTTGAGAACTAGCAACAAATCCTTTATACTGTAGAAGCTATCAGCAGCCATCTCATTATTAGAGATAAACTATATAATGATTAATTAAATGGCCTTTTAATTGTAGAGAGAATATATAAAAGGTTATTATACATAGTAAACAACAAAGCTAGACCTATACAACTTTCAATGAGAGTTATAGAGGGTTGCATTTATAGCATATTTTTTCTAAATAATATTGAGAAGGCCAATAATGCCATAAGTATGTTGCAACCTCTGCTATATAGGGCAGCAGTGTATCTTAAAGCCAAGCTGAAGCTGCAAGACTTCTCTATTGCTTGGAGCTCCATCCTATCTTTAAGTTAGTTGGATGCTGCAGTTGCCTTTGAAACAGAAGCAGCTATAAAAGGCATACCTTTTAATAAATGTACCAACTTCTAGATAGTGTTGTGGCTCTTGCAGTATAAGTGGGGTAACTATCATTAGTATTACAAGCATTGTACCAAGATAAGTATCTGATAAATACATTTTGTCTTTAACTAATAATATAAAAAGTTTATACAATTGAAAGCAGCATTGAATAATTACTATTATAGCCCTTATTAGTTTTTAACTAAATGTATTTGTTAGTTTATTGGCCTTCCAGAACAATAATAATAGATAAGAAAAAGAGCATTTATAATTATAACGCAGAAACTGCTATTAACTATATTGTATAAAGAACATAAAATAACAAGTAAATTTCATTAGCTTAACTATTCAAGACATATTAAATGTCTACAAAAGTATATTTAAGCTGACATAATAAAATAATTACACAGATAAACAGTATTAGACTTTTAACATACTGTTTGTTCAATTAGTAGTCTATATTATTTTTCATAACTAACTTGCACTAATAGCTGTGAACATTAGATATAAAATTGCAGCTCCTTTATAAGTCAAAGATAATTTCTATATTTTAGGCTTTATAATAATAAAAGTGTAATTATAGGACTAATCCTTGAACTGTTCTTTAATCTTGTTCTATAATTCAAGGTTTATTAATAGACCCATACTTAAGGCTTGCAATTTTGGACTGACTATCTCAATACTGACCTATACTGAACTATACTGTTAATCTCAGTCAGTAAGTTTTGGACTGAACCTCTTGAACTAATAGTCTTAGTTTATATATTTTGAACTAATTTCAGTTTATATAAACTGTCCTAACCCAACTGATTAGACCATTGGTCATGATAGTAGTTTTGGTTTTCAAAAAGAAAATTATTATCTATAAGGTATTATTGGAGAAAAAATAAGTTTGTGATTTTGGAGGTACCCATAGCTGAAGGTACTCCCATAAAAGGAATGTAGTGTAACAAATGCTCCATAGCAGGAAAGATGATACTAAAGGTACCTCTATATGAGAAAACTAGTGCTATTTAATCTTACTGCAGACAAAGAAAATAGCTTTAAGTAACAAGAAATGGTATAAGTAATTTAAGCTTTTATTAGCTTACTGTTTCTTCAACTGTTCATTATTTTTTGGATTCCTAGCATACAATGTCTAATTTTAAAAAGTATAATATTGATCTAATGATAGGTAACAATAATGACTTATCAATTTTCATCAATATGTTTTCTATGCGTTCCACTTTGTATGCGGTATTTCAGCGTTATATAAAGTATTGAAGATGATTTGACCTTTAATCTACAGGCAATAATCTATCCTTAACAACTCCCCTATATATATAGAGCGTCATTAAAATACTACTGTGAATAAAAAACGACATTACAGTTATTGGCTGCATAATAAAATACTTCTTTATATATTAGATTGAAAAACTACTGAATATGTTACATTAGTTCTATTGTTCGATAAGTCATTATTGTCCAAAACTAATTCTAAAAATTTAGTTTTGTTTGCACTAACTTTAAAGACTGTAAATAAGTTAGATCATCTGCAGAGTTTAGAAAATTATAGAAGAATCATGTTTTGGAATCGATTTATTGTAAAAACATTATTTATTAAGTTGTTGTTTATTGAAAAATTAGTTTTAAAATAGCTTTGCTATGGCTAACTAAGGTATAAAAAGATATTAAACAGAGAAGAAATGGGGAGTGAGCAATAATAAAGTATCGTATCAATCCTTGATCTGATATAACCGTGCAAGATTACTGAGGAAGATAGACGAAAGTGACAACAACAAAGTAAAGACAAACGATAGTAATCTTTATTGATTTTTCTGTTTTAGATATTTATACTAACTGGTTTGCTGTAGGCTTGACAGGATGTGAGTCATAGAGAGTTGTACTTGGAGTACACTTTTATAAAGCATGAGTCATATTGAGCGTTCATGTTACCAATGGATAGTATGGAATGTGCGTATTCTGAAAGTAGCAAAAGGATACGACAAAAGCTATTATCTTTACAATCAACAGTGTGTCGTAGTACAGACCATCGGCCAATCACGCTTAAGCACCGAAGAAGGCAAGCCTTTGCTTCTCTCAGTGTTTGTCCAAAAAAGATCGAATCTCCAAGAAGTTCTCATCTACCGCACTTTACCTTTTATCTTTTAACCAATTCCCTTTTCTATCACCATACTGAGAAGATTACATAATTTAGAATAGAAAAAAGATATAAATATCCATGAGATCAACGAAGAATAAAATATCATCTTATCCACTTATTTTTATTGTGATTCTATTGTTCACTATCTTTGTCTTGTCTTTTCCTGGCCATTGGATTATCAGCTCAAGGATATGGCGACAACATTTGGTAGCTGATGACAAGTTCCTTTTCTACTGACCAACAAAAGAAGTTTATTTTGCAAGAATTTGTACTTAAAATTTTACCACAAGAATATCATGAGCTATACAAGACCAGTGATCCACAAGAAGTTATCCCAGAGGAAGAACAAACCAAGTTTTCAAAGCGAAATTTAAAAACACTTTGACAAAGAGCAGAAAAAATCAGTAAAACATTCCTGAGAGCCTGTAAGAAGAACAAGATGAACTCAGAAGAACAACAGAACACTATGATGGAAACCATGAAAGCAATGCTGGCACAACTATATGAGCAGCAACAAGAGATCAAGGCCCTACGACTAGAGGCGGCCATGGTGCAAGAAACAAAAAAGGCATTACCTTCATACATAAAACCCATGCAACCAGACGTATTTTGTGGCGAGCGTTCTTCAGCCACAATTGAGGCGTGGTTACACACGGTAGACAAATACAGCAAATTCTCTGGACTAAGTGACAGCTAGAAGATGACGTACGCATCCACTCTTCTGTGAGATGCAGCAGCAACTTGGTGGCGGCACCTAGAGGTGATGATCAATGATATCACAGGGAGAGCAAGTGTCCTGGAAACATGGATAGAATTCAAGGAACTGTTTCGAAAAGAATTCAAGCCTAGTAACGCAACTCAGATAGCCTGACAGCAACTGCAAGAACTTCAACAAACCAGATCCATTCGTGATTACATTGTGGCGTTTCAAAATATCATGCTCAACTTGCCTGAAATGTTCGATGAGGATGCCATGCATCAGTTCGTCTGTGGTCTCCAATATGATGCAAGACTACAGGTGCTCCTGAACTATCCAAAGTCCCTCACCGAAGCATATAACGCAGCAGAAGCATTTAAATCAGCATATGAATGTGCACAAGGAACGTACGAACCCTTTGAGCAGTCCAATGGGGTAGCTTCCTGGCAAAATCAAGGTTACGGAGGCCCTACACCAATGGAACTTGACGTTATCCAGTCACAGGGTAGATATGCAAGCAGAGGAAGACCTTGGTAGCGCGGCGGATATAACGCAAGACAAGGTCATGGTCCAGGAAGAAGCAACGAGGAATCAGACCTGAGGACCATTACCTGCTACAACTGCGGTAGAGAAGGACACATTGCGCGCGTATGTCCTTCACCCTACAAGAAAAACCAGCAATGACAAACTGTGCAGTCTAGCCAGTCATTGGATTTAAAAGGCCAAGCGCATCAGGAGTAAGGGAAGTACTGGTACACAAGAACAATCATTCCCTGAACATGGTTGAATCAAAACAAGAAGCAATTGTCAAGATCGAAGAAGTGAAGTGTGAAGAACCAGTCAAGAACAATCCAAACAAACATCTTGAGAGTTTAGACTTTCTTATTGATGATGTTAATCACATCAAAGAATTGAATGCAATAAACAACATGGACTTACCTCTGTATGACTTGGTTTGTAATGGTGTTATATGCGAAATGTTACTGGACAGCAGAGCAAGTGGCTGCTATGTATCACCCAGAATCGCAAGAGGCCTTTCAATTAAGCCGATTACCAAATGACAAGTCGAAACAGCTGGAGGCTACAGGATCGATATCACTGAAGGTGTTACTCTCTTGCTCAATGCTGGTGGCTTTGTACATGACATAACAGTGTATATATTGGATACCAAGTTCGATCTTATTCTCAGCCAGGACTGGATCAAGCGCTGGAAGCCTATACTGGACTGGGATCGTGACACCTGGATGATCAAGACATCAGAGGGGACATACACCTTGTGACCAAAGAACGATCGTCCAGTATCTGATTTGGCATATCTCATATCACATCAACAGGTTCAACGATTCGAACGAGAAAAGCAAGTAGAAGCTCAATACCTTTGTTATCTCTGAACAGATGCCAAAGGGAATTGGATGTGTCAGGATCTCCGATTCACCAACCTAGTCACTGAATTTAGTGATGTATTTTGAGACAAATTACCCAGGTTGCCGCCTAAACGAGATGTTGAGCATGTTATCAATATAGGGGACGTGGCTCCAATCAACCATGCACCATACAAGATGAGTCCTCTAGAACTTGATGAACTGCGAAAGCAACTGAATGAGCTCCTTGAACTAAGGCTTGAATGTGGGCCGGGAAAGCCCGAAGCCCGGCCCAGTTCAGCCCGGCCCACCGGGACTTGGTCCATAGATCGGGCCCAAATTTTATGGCCCAATGGGAACTGGGCCAATATATAGGCCCAGCTCAGATTAACCCGGCCCAGATTGAGTCCCATTTTCCCATTTTCCCACTTTCCCATGGGCCTTTGAAGGGCCCATGGGCCCTTTAAACACCTTTGGGCTTATCATGCAAGTTATTAACTTTATTACTAAGGAACACGTTCTCTTTTGTGACTGAAAAAAATTTTTTTATTTATTTTGCTCTCTTGTTCTTCTTCATCTTTATCCTTTTCTTTTCTTTTTCTTAAACATAGTAAGGTTAGAAGAGTAAAGGCAAAGGTGGTCTTTTCTTTTTCTGTTTTTCTATTTTTCTATTTTTCTGTTTTTCTGTTTTTCTGTTTTTCTGTTTTCTCCATTTTTCTTTTTCTTCTTTATGTTAGCCTGTTTTTATATTTCTCCATTTATTTTTTTTCCGTTTCTCTGTTTTTTCTATTTTTTTCTCAAGCACAATTGCAAGAATGTCCTTTCATGAAGAAGTAAACTCCATCGGTGATTCTTTCTCACTTGCTGGAGCTCCAAGTACTTTAACTGATAACATTCAAAGCATCTCCATTTCAGAATCATCAGCATCACCACGTACTGGACAAAAGTGAAAACAAACAACAAGTATTGTATGGCAGTTCTTCAAAAAGCTAGAATGGACAGAGCAAGTAAAACGTGCTCAATGCAAGTTGTGTGAAGGGTACGTTTACAATTACCATTATGTCTCTGGATTCTTACTAGAGTAATTAGAAAAAATACAGAAGTCATCGTCAATTGCCATGGTGGAAGTACCAAACAAGCATTGTTGCATTTGAAAAACAAACATCACAAGGAGCACACCAGTGCAATGGGTCGAACAACAACAGGCCTGAACAAATACTTTAACAGGTGAGCTACACCTTATATTTCATGCTGTACTTATGTACATCCTTATTTTTTTTAGCTCGCAGCCTAAGCCCTTTGACCAGAATGACTTTCGAAAAAAACTTGCGCAATGGATAGTTGCCAATGATCAACCATTCTCTGAAGTCAACTCTATTTATTTCCATAGTTTGATCAACACCTTGCAACCCAATGCTGTTCTTGTGTCTGGTAAAACAATTCGAAATGACATCGTCTAAAGCTTTGAGGATGGTCGTATGCTTCTGAAAAAAAAACTCAATGTGAGTATTAGCTTGTATGACATAAATGACTCTAATAATATTTAGGATCTTGATGCAAAACTATCAATCACACTGGACGTTTGGACTTCGCCAAACTATCATTCGTTTCTTGGAGTAACTGGCTATTATGTTGATGATAACTGGGAACTTCAAGATGTACTACTGGATTTTATACCAATAACTGGTATACATACTGGAGAAAACTTGGCTAATGTGTTCATAAACTCAATGGACGAGTTAAACATCGCAACAAAGGTAAGAATACAAGTACTATGATCAGCATTTTAAATATACTATAGATTCTTGCCATCACGACTGACAATGCTACAAACAACGATACAATGATGGCAGTTCTTGAATGTGAGTGGAAAAACCGTGGAGTTCAGTTCAACGCAGCCAAGCAACATCATCGTTGTATTGCCCACATCATCAACCTTGGTGTACAAGATGCTCTCAAAAGTCTGAATGTACTGTCTGGCCATGAAGAAACTACGTCCGTTGAAGTTTCAGAGAATGTTGGCATTACAAACACGATCAACAAGGTAATTGTGCCTCTTGTTTAGTTTATAAGTCTTGGAATAACAAACCAGGAAAATATATTGTTTAGCTCCGGTGTCTGGTTTGTACAATTCATTTATCAGTTAAATGGCGTGAACAACTTGAGACATATATCAAAGCTACTCCAAACTGTCTATCTATTCAACTCACTCTTGACTGCAAGACACGATGGAACTCGACCGTGGAGATGATTGACAATGCCATCAAGTTGAAAATGCCATTAATGATTCTAGTGACCACTGAAAAAAGAACAATGGGTACGTTCCAACTAAGTGACCGTGAATGGGACTTGTTGGCCGACTTTTCAGACTTATTTTCTGTAAGTACAAGTATTTCTACATTTGACAATTGTTTAACCATCCCATTTTAAAGATTTTTCAAAAAATAACAACATTTTTATCTGCATCAAAGTATCCAACAATTAATGCTGTCATCCCTGCTTACAACGCTATAATGGACAAGTTGGATGTGTACCAATCATCTTCAAGTGAACTCGCCGCTGCTGCTGAATCTTGCTTTGTGAAATTGAAAAAATATTACTGCAAAACTGACCTTTCGCCCATCTGCTCAGTTGCTACAAGTAAGTTCACGCTTTTATGCAGCACTTCAACTGATATACTGTATTTTTCTTTTAGTCCTTGACCCACGTTTGAAAACTGATTATTACCGTATGCATGACTGGGGCACTGAATGGATTGACTTTTGCATTGATCAATGTCAGACTGTCTACGATGAATACAAGCCATTTGTTTTGTATGATGACACTGATGATGTTCCTATGGCATCTGATGAAAGCTTGTATCAATCAACCAATCCTAGTTTTGACAATGATCTGGACGATTTCATGAAGCATATGTACGGTGAAAGCAGTAGCATGGCGTTGAAAAAGAAAAACAAAAACACTGAACTCGACGATTACCTTAAAAAAGAAAAAGAAATGACAAAAACTCCATTGTTGTGGTGGCGCGACAGAAGATCAGTTTACCCAGTGCTCTCCCGTATAGCGCGTGATTACTTAGCAATTCCAGGTATAGTCAATCTTTAGTGATCATTCTGATAGCTCTGTATTGAACACTTGAATAGGGTCTAGTGTGCCGGTTGAACGTGTGTTTTCTGGTGGAAGAAATCTTGTTTCACAGAACCGATCATCGTTGAATGTAGAGACAATCCGCGCATGCATGCTGGAAAAAGATCGAATTCGCTCACAATTGTACTAATGCTGTCATCGCCCTGTTTTCTTTTTTATATTTATTTCTTCTTTATTCAGTGCTCTTTTTTTTATTATTGCTTTAAACCATTTCTTTATATATTCTTTAATGCCTTCTCATATAATAAATGCAACTTAGGTTGACATTTACCAAATTATGTTTGCAATGACATGAGATGTCGCTGATTAGCATTTGTTCTAATCATCTTGTTCCTACTAGATTACATTTTCAACCTGATTTATTAAAACTTAGTCTAAGCCTTCAAAAGGGGACCCCAATGGGCTCCGGGTGAAACTTAGGCCCATATAAAGTGGCCCAATGGGCCTTGGGCCATACCTTTGACCCAGATAAGATGGCCCAATGGGCCTTGGGTCAATATATTGGCCCAGCCCAGTTATGGCCCGGCCCAGTTATAACCTGGCCCAAATTGACCCAACCCAAATTGGCCCAGCCCAGATTGGCCCAGCCCAGATTGGCCCAACCCATTTCATGCCCTACCTTGAACTTCACCTCATCTGTCTGAGTGCGTCACCCTGGGGTGCTCCAGTACTTTTTGTCCAAAAGAAGGATGGATCAATGTGTATGTGTGTTGACTATAGGGCCATCAATCAAATCACTCGTCAAAACTCGCATCCTTTGCCATGGATTGATGAATGCCTGGAGCGGCTAGGTGGTGCCAAATTCTTCTCAAGTATTGATCTGAAAAGTGGTTACCATCAAGTGCGTATAAGGGAAGAAGACATACCAAAAACAGGATTCAACACATGCTACAGTTCCTATGAGTTTCTGGTACTCCCTTTTGGTCTTATGAACGCTCCACCAACTTTTCAGTGACTGATGAACTTGGTGCTTGGCAACTGTCTCGACAGGTTTGCACTTGTATACTTGGACGACATTCTTATCTATAGTAAGACACAAGAAGAACACTACGAACATGTCAAGGAGATATTGAAACGACTTCAGCAAGCACAGCTAATCGCAAACCTAAAGAAGTGTGAATTCAACAAGACCGAATTACAGTTCGTGGGTTTCCAAGTATCTACTGAAGGGATCAGACCTTCCGAAGAGAAGGTCAAAGCTATTCAAGACTGGCCAGTACCAACAAACGTGCAAGAAGTAAGACAGTTCATGGGATTAGGGTCTCATTACTGACAGTTCATCAAAGACTTCTCAATGATTGCTGCACCTTTGATGGACCTCACCAAAGGGACCAGTGCAAAGACAAGACCCATTGTGTGGACCCTGAAATGTCAAGAAGTGTTTGAAAAGATCAAGTCATGCATGACCAATGCCCCTATTCTGCTACCCCCAAATCTGGAATTGCCTTATGTGATAGAAACAGATACTTCTGATTATGGTGTGGGAGCAGTCCTACTACAGGAAGGGCCAGATGGCCTAATGCATCCCCTGGCGTTCAAATCAAAGAAGCTATCTGCCTGTGAGAGAAATTACCCAGCCCAAGAGCAGAAACTACTTGGTATCTTGTATGCTCTCTGGACTTGACGTTGTTTTATCAAAGGTCACCCCTACGTCATGTACACTGATCACCACCCTCTTCACTATTTTCGAACTCAAACCAAACCTACACCTCGCCTTACACGTTGGATGGCAGAAATAGAATGTTTTGACCCAGAGATATGATATAAGCCTGGGCGTGACAATCATGTCCCTGATCTACTTTCATGACAAGGTGGCAACTATAGTATCACAGATGAAGAAAGTATGGAACTGGATTATCTGTTTACCCTGAAAGCCATCCAAGAGTCTGACTGGCCAAAGTTCTATTTACAGCCTGAGGCAAACTAGCTGGAGACGTACAAAGATCTTTTGTCAAAACATCAGGAACAATTCGTGACCTGTGGCAATCAGGTGTTCAGGAAAGTCAAATTTGGTGGTTCAATTCAAGAAATCTGTTTTGCTCTCTTTGCTCATTGCGCAGAAATTGTACGACACTTCTATTCCAGTTTTGGTCATCAAGGGAACCTCACAGTGTATGATCTGGTTAAGAAACGATGGTGGTGGCCCAACATGAAGCATGATATACAAGAATGGATCAGAGAATGCCCTCAGTGTCAGCTCACTGCCAATGCCAAACGCAATATCCACCACGCACCGATGAAGCCTTTAGATGTACCTGCTCCTTTTGAATGATGGCACTTAGACTTTATTGGAGAGTTGCCAACAACAGTGAATGGAAATCATTGGATCCTGGTCGCAGTTGATTACATGACAAATTGGACTATTGCGCGCGCCCTTCCAGACGCCACTGGTGAAGCTGTTGTGAATTTTATTTTTGAAGAAATCGTCATGAATTTCGGTTGCCCCTTGGAGATGGTTACAGATCATGGTCCCAATTTTATGTCTAAAGTTCTTGATAAGTATCTGGGTCATATCTGACTGCATCATCAATTTACTTCAGCCTTCCATCTATGGTCTAATGGCAAGTGTGAGCGCACAAATGGTATCCTAAAGCAAATGTTGCAAAAATATGTCAATGGAGCCATCTCATGATGGGATGAATATGTCTACACCACTGTCTTTGCCTGTCGCATACGCAAACACTGAACAACAGGTCTAAGTCCTTTTTACATAATCTATGGTCAAGAACTGAATCTGCCTGGTGACTCATTACGCCCCTTTTTATCCATTGAAACATCTGGAGAACTGGCCAAATTGTTTGAATCCCGCAAGCCTGCATTACTTCGGTTGAGAGAAGCTCGTCGCCTCGTTGCAGAAAAATTATGCCAAAATGCTGAGAAGGACAAGGCCATTTGGGATGCTGTTATGAAGCACCAAGTCTTCCAAGTGGGTGACCTCGTCCTAATGCACCATAAAAACAAGTTTGGTCTAGAGTTCAACTGGAAAGGCCCTTACACCATTATTGCAGTAAACCACGAATCTGATATTTACCAGCTGAAAGACCTGCAAGATAAGATCTACAACTCCTGGGTCCACACCAATCAATTATGCCCTGTTAACGCCAGCGCGCCCATACAAAGTCCTTGGTATGATCCAGCCTCTGCTCGTGCTGTAGACAGACAGCACGTTCAGGACCATTCACTTTCAATGTTGCTCAAGGACAAACAACAAGCTCAGAGGAGAGTAATATCGTAGTACAGACCATTGGCCAATCACGCTTAAGCACCAAAGAAGGCAAGCCTTTGCTTCTCTCAGTGTTTGTCCAAAAAAGATCGAATCTCCAAGAAGTTCTCATCTACCGCACTTTACCTTTTATCTTTTAACCAATTCCCTTTTCTATCACCATACTGAGAAGATTACATAATTTAGAATAGAAAAAAGATATAAATATCCATGAGATCAACGAAGAATAAAATATCATCTTATCCACTTATTTTTATTGTGATTCTATTGTTCACTATCTTTGTCTTGTCTTTTCCTGGCCATTGGATTACCAGCTCAAGGATATGGTGATGACAAGTGGTTCAAAAAAGAAGAGGCCAGCGTGAGGTAAAATTACAGTATAAACTCACCACTGTTCTCATGGTGTAACTAGAATAAACCTTTTCTGGGACCTTATAAATACCGTAATTTTTAGTTTTCTCAACTTGTAGGAATATTTTACTTAAACATAGCAAATTAATTATTTGCTTTTTTATCACTTGCAATTTTACACAGTTATTTCTGTAATATACTGTGTTTTTTCCTTGCTTCCAATGCTCTTTTATTTTCGCTTAGCGTCATTAATTTCACCAAACAGCTTAAAATTACCTTCTGTTCATTTATATATTACCAGCGCTGACAATATGGCTAAGTTAAAAAAACGTTCTGTTATCTTCCTATAATAGATCTTATTAATGACAAGAATAAAGAAGATAGGATTTTTTATGTATAAAAATATGCCATTCTACTGCAGCTTCAAACAAATATTAATACTAGAATTTTTGTGCCAAACTTTACATGCTATTATGTACATATAGTGCTTGAAATGGATCACGTTTACTTGGGCTAGGCCAACCCAGGCTGGGACAATTTGGGCTAGGCTTTACGCTGTCCTGACCCAGTTGGCAGTCCAAGCTATCCAGTATATAGCTGTTCTTAGGCATAATAGTTTATTTGCATATAAAACTTTTAACGCGAAGTTTATACTTTTCGATAACATAGTAAAATTGTGTTTTTCATATTTTTACATAAAGGTTCATGTTGACGGTTGTAAAAGTGGAATAAGACTTGCATTCGCCCTGTCATATTGTCTATACATGCAAGTAAAGGAGGGGTAGTGTTGGGGATAATTGCATCAGTATAAAAATGGATCCCAGCTTTTTGAGTGGAGTACAGTCTTGCACATAATTCATAGGTGGCATCCATAATTGTAAAGCGTGAAGGAAGGTAAAGGTTTTCTGGTCTTTGTACGTTGTTTGACTGGTCCCATAACATAAGGAATGGTGGAACTTCAATAATTTCAGCATATTTCGTAGCAATGGTATTATATTTTGTACACTTGCAAGTTTTCTTATTTTGCAGTTTCATTATAACCCAGGAAGCAAATCTGTCACTGGGAATTTCCTCTCCTTTCTTTCTTTCTCTGATGTCATAAGGGTTGAGGTATTGTATAGATTGATAATGAACGTCTTCAAGTGATTGTATTGAGGGTATGCAGTTGCATGATATCCATTTACAGGATTGAATTGCAAATAATGACTGGAACGAGATGGAAGTTTTACTTAGAAGATCCTCCACAAATTCAATAACATCGCTCATCGTGGGCTTAAACTTCGTGTTGTTCTATATAAACTGCTGAAATGTATTTGAGGCGTTGACATGGCAGTTGTCATCATTTTTCGCATATAAGACATACGCATTGTGCAGCGCGTTGTCAAACATATTTTCCTTGTCAAAATGGGAAGAAACCTTTTTAAGATACAGAAGGACTGCCAACATTAACATCTCAAAAGGAGCGTCAATATAGCATGACATATCCCTATTGGGATTAAGTGCCATTGCCAATTTGTTACCATCTGGAAGCAGGTAAACTGGCTCCAGTTCCTCTTCTAAAACAAAAGATGGCGAACAATGGCGCATTATATTGATTGGTTTAACTATTACCAAAAGTATAAGTGTTAACAGATATATATTAATGGGTTTACTATTCAAGTTTTATCCTGTTACCTGTCTTAAGATATTTGATGCTATCTGAAGGATGCTTCTGAACATGAGTAGAGACCTCGGCTGTTTTTGTTTTTAATATTTTTGATTTTTCTGATGTTTTTGGTTTTTTTAACGTTTCTGATGTTTCTAATGTTTTTGTGGTTTTTTGACGCTTAGAATTAGGTTGCTGCGGCTCGTCATAATTGCGTCTACGTTTTGAAGTAATGTTATACTTTGGCTCCCTTTTACTGTAATAAAGTGAAAACCCATTTGCATAACTGCAAAACGCTGCTTCACTATTCTGCATATAGGTGAGGACGGCTCTGACATTGGGAACCAATCCTCTTTTCCTTCTAACAACGTAGTATAAATCATTATGGTATGATTCAATACCATTGGTTGTCCTTGTTGGGTGATCTAGAAGCTCATTACTCATTTGTGATTTTGAGCGAAAGATCATGCTCCGCACAGATCTTCTACTCCAAAATTTCAATCACTGCATGGCTTCAGGAAATTGCATCTTAAGCTGGTCGTGCGCAGATCGGTACACGTCTTTGTCATCTGTTAAAGAAAGCAGGCTGCATAGACTTTTGAATGTTTTTTTCTTATCCTTCGCAACGAGATCATGCAACTTAGCAACTTTATCCACTTTTCACATATAATGAGTGAAGCATCCTTTCAGATACTTCAGCTCATCATTTCTCTTGGTAAGCTTGCTGTATGCTGTGCAAAATCCTTTGATTTGGGCAGTTGAAAAATCCATGACCATACCAAGGAAATCGTTGTTAAAATTGATGCCAAAGGTCAAAAAAAAGGAGGAAAAATAGCTGTCAAAAGTGTGAGAGCGCGTGTTTTTAATTATGACAGCAAATATCAAAATGTGACGACCAAGCTTTTTTGAGTATATGACGGAAGAGCAAAGATGATAGCTGTTAAAGACACTAAAGGTCACATCTGTAAGAATAGGATGTGCCTTAAAATCTACGAAGTCATTAGCAGAAGGCAAATGTACAGCAATTAACATGTTCCTTTCCAGCAACCTGCATTCAGCAAAATATCCATCAAAATCCTGCTGGAGGTTATACAGATCTTCAATGGATGATTCTTGTGAACCTTCAAGTCTATGCTTCTTCAATATCTTGCTACGAAGATATCTGGTTTGGTCTATGTTCTGTAGGCTCTGATCAATGTTGCAGACAGGTGTTGTATATACTCCCTGGTAGTGACTGATAACCAACCCTTTGGGAGTGATATCAGGGCGGGATACGACCAGCTCCTCAAGCCACTGTTGGTTCACCACATGAAGATGTTTAACTTTGTATTTTTCATAAGTATGAAGGTCTTCTCCAGTGGCATTTCCAGGGTACATGTAGCACTTATCATCCTGAAATTTGAAATGCACTCTTGCTTTGCATGTATTATGGATCAGAGGGCTCCCGCATTCAAGGCACCCTTTTTTGCATTGGGCTTTAATGTATCTGTCAGTAGTTTTTGGTCTGATATCAACCATCTGGAGCTGGCAGATGGGATTCATGCAATGAACCAAGCCTAAGCACGTTTTTGTCAATATACGGCTGCCATCAGGACAGCCATAGCCGTTTTGACGTTTCAGGCTCCATCCAATGTTGATGTTCTTCACATTATAAAGCCCTTCCTTATTACGGGGAAATGGAATACTCAGGCGAGCATCACCTTCAGGAAAATGGAGGAAAGTTTGCATTTGTTGGAAAGACATTGCGATGAATAAACAGATTGTAGAATAAAAATAGCAAATATCTAAGGTGTATCATGAATAGCTACTTTAATGGACGTACAAAGCATTTCCTATTATAGGACTATCTCTACAATTCCCTTTTCTGGAGGGTACCTCTAGCCTTAGGGTACCTCCAATTTACTGGCATCTAGAAAAAACACTCACAACAAGTAAAATAGTTTTATTTAATCAGTTTATAATATTTTATTTTTGCTTATAGTATGCGCAAACAAAGAATTATTTGTAAGGTAGTATTCTATTCTTCATATTGTTATCATTAATAATTGTTTTTTCTTTTGACATTATATGCCATACTGTTTTCAAGTAACAGTAGTATTTGGTATGAAAAAGTTTTTGAAAGGTAAACTCTTACTTTAGATTTCTGTAGTAATTACTGTTTACTTACCAAATTTATAAATTCTCCATAGCAATTTGGACAACCAAGCATTGTACTTTTTTGAATGCATATCCTAGCTGTAATCATCCTTACAATGACGTGATAATATATACATTGGAGCTTCATTATAGGAATCAATATGAAATTGTTCAATATCTGGTTAGATATAGTGTTGATCAATTTCTTAACATATATACCTTTTTTTATAGTGCATTGTAATGACGATCTGTGTAACTTGCAAAAAAGCTATAAATTAAATGTGTAGTTATGGTGGAGTGTCTATACCTTTAAAACATGTCTATTCACAAGTAAAACAAAAAGCATCTAAGAATTACCAAAGCAGACAGTGATGAAGAATCAATTATCATTTCCTTGCAAATTGATTTTCCAAACTGCTTGCAATCTCAAGAGTCTTCTACATCAGTTGCAGCTAATACCTTTTCTGCCACCGTGACTAGCATATGCACTAGCGTTGTTTAGAAGTAGTTTAAACCACTTAACTGGAATAATAGTTCAAAGTTAAAGACAGCTTTGTGTACTATATATGATGGAGATGATAGGTTTATGCTAATATGCCAAACTGGTTATGCCTCTAATACATTGCTTATTCTATCTAGAATAAGGAAGAGATTAGTAGTTTCTACTAACAGAAGCAGCACTAAGCAAATGTGAAAACATATGAGCAGTTATCATCCTAAAGAATGGAAGAGTGCTCAGCCTCCAACCCAAAAAGGACCATTAGACCAATTTGTTACCTTGTAAGTACCATTAAATATATGTATATCTTGCTGTACTTACATGTGATATAGCCATTCTCAATTTAGCAACTCCAAATTTTGTCAACATCTTCAGGAATGGGTTGTTCTCAATGACCAGCCATTCATTGAAATAGAGTCAAAATCATTTCAAACCCTGATCAGTTACCTCAATCTAGAAGCGATATCCATAAGTGCAAACACTTTTAAATCTGATATTATAAATAGCTGCAATCATAGCTATACTATCTTGTGAGATCACCTTGTAGTAGGATATTTACAGAATGCAATTATCATATTAATACCTTCTTTTAGACACTAGATTTTAATATATCCTTTATGCTTAACATATGGACATTACTAAATTTATTTAGTTTCCTTACAGTTACTGGGCATTTTATCGATGCAAACTGGCAGATCCATGATCTATTGCTAGATTTTATCCATATTACAGGAAGTCATACTGGGCAAGCAATAGGTGATGCCTTGATGAGGTCAATGCACGATCTCAATATACATTTGAAGGTAGGTGGTTTGATACTATTTATCAGTTTTAAATGATCCACTATCAATAGATCTTAGCAATAACAACTGATAATGCATCAAGTAATGATACACTTATGCAATATCTGGAAGAAACCTGGCCCAAATATAGCATCTTCTTTAGTGCTAAAAGACAGCATAACCGCTATCTTGCACATGTTATTAACCTTGCAGTGTAGGATCTTTTGGCAATAATCAAAATAATCCCTGAAGCAACGATTAATATATATGATGAACAGATCTATTTTGATCAGAGCATGACTGAAATTTCTTCTATTTTAGCCAAGGTAATTAGTTACTATATATATATTAGACTTAGTACAATTATAGCTTTGAAATGTCATTGTCTCAATCTGCCGTTTTGTTCAACTTTATGAAAAACTGAAGCAGTGCTGTGCAAACATGAATGTGCGACATTACTAGCCAGTAATTGATGTTAAAACACAGTGGAATTCTACATATGACATGATCAATTCTGCATTGCATATCCAAGGTCCACTCATTGTATTGATAAGCATTGAAAGCTACCTGAACAAATGGTCACTTTCTGAGAATGAGTGGCAAATCTTAATTCACTTGAAAGACCTTCTAAAGGTAAAGTTACTATTAGATATATTAATTTCTAAATATGTAGTGCCCACCTTTTAATGATAGATCTTCAAAAAGAGCACAACAATGTTAAGTGCTAGCAATTACCCAACTATGGAGATCATTATACCTATATATAACGTTCTGATAGACAAGCTGGATAACTACACTACTAGCAATTTAGAGCTTTAGGAGGCAGCAGTTGCATGCTTCAAAAAACTACAGAAGTACTATAATATGACTGACTTTGCACTCATTTGCTTAGTAGCAACAGGTAACTCTAATGTAAATTTTTTAAGCTAAACGATCGTTTACAGTACTAGATCCTCGACTGAAGCTATCTTACCATAAATGACATGAATGGGAAACTGAATGGGTACAGTTTGTAAAGAAGCAAGTGCGCACTGTGTTTATGGCATACCCTGAAGTTGAGTATGCTGGTGAGAATATTGCTACTAGTTTGGCACAAACAGAGGTGGAAAAAGATGAACTGTTATAGCATCTGTTCAGTTATCTGTGCAACAAAGGGAAGGCATAACAAGAAGATGAGCTCTTTGAATATCTCACAACTAATGCTGAAAATTGTGATCTACTTCACTGGTGGCAGACTATAGAAATTAGCAAGTATCTATCCTTAGCTAAAATGGCACACAATTACTTAGCAATTTCAGGTTAGTGTCTTTGTTCACCCCACATTCATCTTCTGATTAATGTCATTATCTTAGGTACAAGTGCTCCATCAGAATGAGTCTTCTCTGCTAGCAAGGCTATTATAAACCCAAATTGTACTTTACTTGCTATAGAAATCATTTGTGCATATATGCTTAAAAAATACCAGCTATGACAAGAACTAAAGAATTGATATATAGTATTCTCTGAAATAGATCAAGTGTTGAATTAGCAGTTAATAAATAATGCATTGCATTTTATCTTTCTTATTACATAAACTACTTTTCTTAATTTATAGTGTAAATTACACTAAAACTGAAAATCTTGCAAGCAACAAAGCTTTTGTATACTTGTATAACTGCACTTATTGAAGTAAAGAGAAATATTTACTTTGAATGTCTGTAAGTAATATTGTGTATAATGTTATGTGAAAGGCATAGCATAGACTGACAGTCCTCCTAATAGTTCTTCTAGCAGTTTTGGTATCTAACCTTGGACTGTCCTGATTATAGACTGTCCTAAATACTGAGTGAGTAATAATAACTGGCAGTCTTAATCTAACTACCTTGTACTAGCCTATACTGTCTTGTATTGACTGTTGCAAGCCTTACCCATACTCCTACAATAAAAGACTTGAATTATAGAATTTATTCTGTAATTGTTCTATAATTATTCTTTATTAAGACAATGATCCTTGAATAAGCAAGCATATCCTTTAATTATCCTATAATTAAAGTATTTCAAGAATTCTTTTTCTTATAGTGAAACTAGCTTTTTTTTCTGTTATTCCATACTTTAATATAGATAAAATATCTTTCTAGCAAAACTTTACAAAACTTATAATTGCAAATATAATCTCAATGAATAAACCTCCATTCAACTCACCTTTCCCATGCCTAACTAATCTGCAATGACTAGAGACCCCTTAAAGTACCCAATATGTCTAAAGTCACCGCTTTTACCCCTACTTAATGATGCTACTAGGCAAACCACCAAAGCTTTCTGTTCTTACTTTAGCTGAATTTTAAACCTTTTTGGCTCAGTTCACCACCTCCTAATGATCTATCCTCTGTCCTAGCTGCCAAATACAAGGCAGGATCTGCTGCAATAGATATAGTAAAAGCATCAATAAAGTACTAGTTTTCAAGTATATAGACTATAGAAAACTCTGGAACCATGATAATATTAAACAATGTATCATAAAGGCTAAAATAAGTAACTAATCTCAAGATACAACTATATCTACAGACATGCTAACCTCTGATACCAGATTTCCTGCATTCTCTTAGATGTCAAACATTGCCTCTACACTAATTAGCCAGCAAGCTGATAGTCTGTTAAAAGATATATAACCCCAACAGAGAACCCCTTTACTAATGTTTCATCATTACAAGGCTCTTTCAGACTTTATATATAAGGTCATAGATAAATTGAACATGCAAAAGGTTTACCTGAACCAACACAAAACCCTCTTTTAGGAAGTCCAATGCCTTTGATAGAAACTAAGCATAGCAGAATCATATATTGCTAAATTGGAAGCTATTAATTACTCTTTTAGATCCCAATTAAACTTACAAGGTACCAATGCTTCAATCCATGCTACAGTGCCTAGCTAACATGATTTCTCAGATCTCCTCAACATCTAGATAAGCATTAGAAACCAGTAAACAACTACAACCAATCTCTAAAACAATCATAAACATACTTAAAGACTCTATAAGCCCAATAAATAACTAGTATCCCTTTATAAACAAGAAGCTGCTGCCTATATATTCACATTGCTGTCACCCATCTACAGTTTCCACTATGTTTATCTGTACTCTCACGCCTGTATCCCTATAGGCTAAATGCATGCCCACCTCTGACAACTTGGCATTAACAATAGCCACATCCTTGACATACACTATCCTGACTACCAGGTAGTGGCTCTACTAATCTATAATGATTTTGCCTCCAAACTTCTAGATACTCTTAAGAAATTCAACCTCTAACCTAAAGAGGATTTTGACCTATATGACCCTACCTGCCTCTATGACCTGAAATATATAGAACTATCTAAAGATGACAAGAAAAAACAAGCTAAAGAACTTTACTGCCAATGCATGCTTTGTACATTAGATTTTCTTAAAACGCCTGTCTGTTATGCTGTTGCCCACTAGTTTTATGCTCTTTAATGGATATCTCTGGATCAACTCTGCAATATACTTGTCACCTACAGACAATCTACCCATTATAACTACCCCTGATCTCAAGGAGATGCAGCTAACATTTTCTATAACAATGACATAGACGTCAATGCTGCCCATGACAGAGACTGTCAATTAGACTATATAAGCCTCCAAGAATGTCAATAACTATAGATCCCACTACTAACATTAATATCTTACTTTAGAATGCAAATAGCCTTTATAAGCATGCTATTAATTCTGTTCTAACTTTTATTTCAGAACCTTTAATCTTCTTTATTACTAAAACCTAGCTTCTATCTCTCAATAAATATCCTACTAACTAGCGTCAATTCTACACTTACAGCACATAAATGCATCTAAACACATGTAAACTATCCATGGACATATTTCTACTAATCTATCCAAAATTTCCCCAACATGTCCATTATATTAATAATGACTTATCGCTATATTCACCCTTCTACATTAGCTATATTGTTGAGGATATTCTTATTCACTGCGTCTACTTATCCCTAATATTAATCTTAGACCACTTTGCACTAGAAGTATTACAGAGCCTTCCATTAAATGCCCTAAAGACTAGTTGAACCATTATCTGCAAGGATTTTAATATATGCTACAAGCACCATGAGAAATTAGGTTACTATAGAAATTTAGTAGTTTCTAAATTTCTAATATTTAGGACCATGGTTCTCCACAGTCACCTAAAGGATACTTTGGTTCTGGCAGGTTCTCTTTAGTATCTAATAGTTCCAGAATGTACAATTTATCTTAAATATGTTGTTTCTCTTTGAGGCATAGGTTTTGATTTATTATTTAATATTTACTTAAACTATTTAGTAAGATATAGTGCTTATTACTTCAGAATATTGTGGATCTTACAGGATCTGGATAGTCACTAAAGGTTACTATGAGTATTTGGAGGATCCAAGAGGATCCAATAGCAGAATTGCTCTAAAAATGCTCGGACATGGGGCTGACATAGCTGCTTCAATATATTTAAGATGGCACAGAATTTTTAAAAAGCTTTTTCTTTTCTTTTTCCAAAACTAAGCACTTTTAATCATTACTATACAGCGAAAACACAGCTATGCAAGCTTAGCAATTTATTTCTGCAACTTGTGCAAAGAATATTTTGAGGGAACAAGACATGAAGAAAAGGTGCATATGTTAACTTGCACAGCAAAGCAAACTACCAAGCTGTTTTTGGAATCATTGCTTACCAACAGCAATAGTTCTAACCAAACTGTTATATTCAACATAAAATCTAATATGTACTGTGGCTTATATTTAAACTCAACCCTAGTAAAAAGAGAGTAATTATTAAAACAAGAAGAGTTGTTCTTTTCACAAGAATAAATCAGAGTCTCACAGTACTTCTACGTCTGTTGCATATCTCTTAACATACCTCTTAAATACCATATTTTTTACTGTAAATTCTTAACTTACTTTTTCTGACATGTCTGCTAACAATGATTTCAATAATACTGATGTTATCTCTCTTAAAGATACCTTTATGAACAATGCCAAGCTTCAGCATCTCTTAGAAAACTTGACCAGTGAGCATTTGTTCAGTGGCTCACCATTGACAAGTGTGGCACCCTCCCTCTTACCCAGTAATTGAGTGTTGGCTGCAGCTCCAGTAACCCCTTTAGTGCCTAGGGTAGCCTCCAATAGTGCTGCGTTCTTGAAGTATAGAAATAGAGAGATGCAGGCTGTTTATACCTATGAGAAGTTGAAGGTCAAGGCTGATGCTGCCACCTAGGCTTTTTTGATTGCCACGGCCTTAGGTACAGCCAAAGCAAAAACAGATAACCTGCTTAACAAAGCCAACCAAGCGCAGGTTAGGTTAGAAAAGAGTTATAAACTCTTCAACAACATGTATCCCAGCTATAAAGCTTTCCAGAAAATAGGTGACACTGTTAAGGCAACCCTGCAAGAAAAGAAAGAGAAGTAGTCTGTTCTGAAGATGTTGCCTGCTTTGCAGATTGTAAGAGATAAAAAGTGAGTACCTGGAACTGTGCATTCTTTAACAAAGGCTTTTCTTAGAAACTTTGCCTATTAGTTGAAGGCCAATGGCCTGACACTAAATGAAAACTGGGAGCATTTACTTGTTCTCTATCTGAATGATACCCAGAAGATCTAGTTTGAGATGAAGTTGTCAGGTAAGAACTTGACATGGCAGGAAGCTTACAATATTATAGCAAATAAGTTCAACACCTTATTGCATCAGCTTAAGCTATATGCTTAAGTTATGTACATGGTATAAAAGCCTAATAAATCTCTGATAGTATATATTGATAACTAGGGCATGAAATGGGTTGGGCCAATCTGGGCTGGGCCAATCTGGGCTGGGCCAATTTGGGTTGGGTCAATTTGGGCCAGGTTATAACTGGGCCGGGCCATAACTGGGCTGGGCCAATATATTGACCCAAGGCCTATTGGGCCATCTTATCTGGGTCAAAGGTATGGCCCAAGGCCCATTGGGCCACTTTATATGGGCCTAAGTTTCATCTAGAGCCTATTGAGGTCCCCTTTTGAAGGCTTAGACTAAGTTTTAATAAATTAGGTTGAAAATGTAATCTAGTAGGAACAAGATGATTAGAACAAATGCTAATCAGTGACATCTCATGTCATTGCAAACATAATTTGGTAAATGTCAACCTAAGTTGCATTTATTATATGAGAAAGCATTAAAGAATATATAAAGAAATGGTTTAAAGCAATAATAAAAAAAAGAGCACTGAATAAAGAAGAAATAAATATAAAAAAGAAAACAGGGCGATGACAGCATTAGTACAATTGTGAGCGAATTCGATCTTTTTCCAGCATGCATGTGCGGATTGTCTCTACATTCAACGATGATCAGTTCTGTGAAACAAGATTTCTTCCACCAGAAAATACACGTTCAACCGGCATACTAGACCCTATTCAAGTGTTCAATACAGAGCTATCAGAATGATCACTAAAGATTGACTATACCTGGAATTGCTAAGTAATCACGCGCTATATGGGAGAGCACTGGGTAAACTGATCTTCTGTCGCGCCACCACAACAATGGAGTTTTTGTCATTTCTTTTTCTTTTTTAAGGTAATCGTTGAGTTCAGTGTTTTTGTTTTTCTTTTTCAACGCCATGCTACTGCTTTTACCGTACATATGCTTCATGAAATCGTCCAGATCATTGTCAAAACTAGGATTGGTTGATTGATACAAGCTTTCATCAGATGCCATAGGAACATCATCAGTGTCATCATACAAAACAAATAGCTTGTATTCATCATAGACAGTCTGACATTGATCAATGCAAAAGTCAATCCATTCAGTGCCCCAGTCATGCATACGGTAATAATCAGTTTTCAAACGTGGGTCAAGGACTAAAAGAAAAATACAGTATATCAGTTGAAGTGCTGCATAAAAGCGTGAACTTACTTGTAGCAACTGAGCAGATGGGCGAAAAGTCAGTTTTGCAGTAATATTTTTTCAATTTTACAAAGCAAGATTCAGCAGCAGCGGCAAGTTCACTTGAAGATGATTGGTACACATCTAACTTGTCCATCATAGCGTTGTAAGCAGGGATGACAGCATTAATTGTTGGATACTTTGATGCAGATAAAAATGTTGTTATTTTTTGAAAAATCTTTAAAATGGGATGGTTAAACAATTGTCAAATGTAGAAATACTTGTACTTACAGAAAATAAGTCTGAAAAGTCGGCCAACAAGTCCCATTCACAGTCACTTAGTTAGAACATACCCATTGTTCTTTTTTCGGTGGTCACTAGAATCATTAATGGCATTTTCAACTTGATGGCATTGTCAATCATCTCCACGGTCAAGTTCCATCATGTCTTGCAGTCAAGAGTGAGTTGAATAGATGGACAGTTTAGAGTAGCTTTGATATATGTCTCAAGTTGTTCACGCCATTTAACCAATAAATGAATTGTACAAACTAGACACTGGAGCTAAACAATATATTTTCCTGGTTTGTTATTCCAAGACTTATAAACTAAACAAGAGGCACAATTACCTTGTTGATCATGTTTGTAATGCCAACATTCTCTGAAACTTCAACGGACGTAGTTTCTTCATGGCCAGACAGTACATTCAGACTTTTGAGAGCATCTTGTACACCAAGGTTGATGATGTGGGCAATACAACGATGATGTTGCTTGGCTGCGTTGAACTGAACTCCACAGTTTTTCCACTCGCATTCAAGAACTACCATCATTGTATCGTTGTTTGTAGCATTGTCAGTCGTGATGGTAAGAATCTATAGTATATTTAAAATGCTGATCATAGTACTTGTATTCTTACCTTTGTTGCAATATTTAACTCGTCCATTGAGTTCATAAACACATTAGCCAAGTTTTCTCCAGTATATATACCAGTTATTGGTATAAAATCCAGTAGTACATCTTGAAGTTCCCAGTTATTATCAATATAATGGCCAGTTACTCCAAGAAATGAATGATAGTTTGGCGAAGTCCAAACGTCTAGTGTGATTGATAGTTTTGCATCAAGATCCTAAATATTATTAGAGTCATTTATGTCATACAAGCTAATACTCACATTGAGTTTTTTTTTTAGAAGCATATGACCATCCTCAAAGCTTTAGATGATGTCGTTTCGAATTGTTTTACCAGACACAAGAACAGCATTGGGTTGCAAGGTGTTGATCAAACTATGGAAATGAATAGAGTTGACTTCAGAGAATGGTTGATCATTGGCAACTATCCATTGTGTAAGTTTTTTTCGAAAGTCATTCTGGTCAAAGGGCTTAGGCTGCGAGCTAAAAAAAATAAGGATGTACATAAGTACAGCATGAAATATAAGGTGTAGCTCACCTGTTAAAGTATTTGTTCAGGCCTGTTGTTGTTCGACCCATTGCACTGGTATGCTCCTTGTGATGTTTGTTTTTCAAATGCAACAATGTTTGTTTGGTACTTCCACCATGGCAATTGATGATGACTTCTGTATTTTTTCTAATTACTCTATTAAGAATCCAGAGATATAATGGTAATTGTAAACGTACCCTTCACACAACTTGCATTGAACATGTTTTACTTGCTCTGTTCATTCTAGCTTTTTGAAGAACTGCCATACAATACTTGTTGTTTGTTTTTGCTTTTGTCCAGTACGTGGTGATGCTGATGATTCTGAAATGGAGATGCTTTGAATGTTATCAGTTAAAGTACTTGGAGCTCCAGCAAGTGAGAAAGAATCACCGATGGAGTTTACTTCTTTATGAAAGGACATTCTTGCAATTATACTTGAGAAAAAAATAGAAAAAACAGAGAAACGGAAAAAAAATAAATGGAGAAATATAAAAACAGGCTAACGTAAAGAAGAAAAAGAAAAATGGAGAAAACAAAAAAACAGAAAAACAGAAAAACAGAAAAATAGAAAAATAGAAAAACAGAAAAAGAAAAGACCACCTTTGCCTTTACTCTTCTAACCTTACTATGTTTAAGAAAAAGAAAAGAAAAGGATAAAGATGAAGAAGAACAAGAGAGCAAAATAAATAAAAAAATTTTTTTTCAGTCACAAAAGAGAACGTGTTCCTTAGTAATAAAGTTAATAACTTGCATGATAAGCCCAAAGGTGTTTAAAGGGCCCATGGACCCTTCAAAGGCCCATGGGAAAGTGGGAAAATGGGAAAATAGGACTCAATCTGGACCAGGTCAATCTGGGCCAGGTTAATCTGGGCTGGGCCTATATATTGGCCCAGTTCCCATTGGGCCATAAAATTTAGGCCCGATCTATGGACCAAGTCCTGGTGGGCTGGGTTGAACTGGGCTGGGCTTCAGGCTTTCCCGGCCCACATTCAAGCCTTATTGATAACTTCCTGGAGAAGAAAATAGAAGCAGGTTATGAGGAATCTCAAGCCCTGGTTGTTGCTTTCCTGTCTTCTCTCCTTTCCAAACATTAAGAAAATGCTTACTTGCTTATAGCAATGAAGTATAGATCTTAATACCTAACTGATGTCAATACTGTCTGTGACCTCATCAAAGTGATAGCATCTGACAATAAGTGCATCTATGATTCTAACAATGAGGTGCATGAAGCCCATCTGACAAAAAAGCATTACAAACAAAAACAAGGTTAAAAGGAAAAATATGCCTACATACTCAAATTTAAAACTCTATTAATCTCAGCATCTATATTAAGTATATTTGTATAACCTAATTACTAACTTAAGATATTTTTTATAACAACAATACTAAATTAAGATATTTTTGTAACAACAATACTAAATTAAGATATTTTTTGTAACAACAATACTAAATTAAGATATTTTTTGTAATAACAATACTAAATTAAGATATTTTTGTAACAACAATACTAAATTAAGATATTTTTTGTAACAACAATACTAAATTAAGATATTTTTTATAACAACAATACTAAATTAAGATATTTTTTGTAACAACAATACTAAATTAAGATATTTTTGTAACAACAATACTAAATTAAGATATTTTTGTAACAACAATAACTAAATTAAGTAGTTATTAAAAAGTTCCCATCCATTAAAAATCTACTTAGGCTTAAATTTTACTTGCTGCCCCATATCCCGAAGGGGGGCCCTTGTGGTGGTGTGGTTAGCGCAAACGACACTCACTGGGAGGGCACGAGTTCGGATCCCGTTAAGGACACTTTGGGGGCCTGGGGCATATGCCTGTCTAGAAATCCTAAAACTATGTTTGCTTTAGGGGTTCCAGCTGCATGGTAAACTTAATAGAATATGATGAACTCGTTCATATTTTTTAGTAAAAGCTATTAAGTTTTTATAAAGTACTTACTTTTATTTTAAACTAAAATAAAATCACTTTTACTAGAAGTAAATAATGAAAAAATAATAAAACAATAAATTTAAAATTAATTATTATTATTTAAATTTTTATATATTATAACCAAAATTAGTCCAAATATCATTATCTTGTTCAGTATAATGCTCATCAGATGATGCATGAAATGATACTGATTTTAATGCATTAATTAATGCATTAAAAGTATTATTTATGTTTTTCTTTTGCCAAATATATTCAACAAGTCTCCATGGTATCAAAGTTTTAGTTTGATGTCTTAGAACAATATTTATCTTAATTCTATACCACATTCCTATAAAAATATTAATACTAAAAAAAATTAAGATAAAGATTACCTTCAACTGTATTTATATGAATATTATCTCTACAAACAAATTCTTGAGAGTGATTTATAGTTTCATAGATATAATTCATGTTTGGAATAGCTACTACATTATTATATCCAGCCCAACCATCTGTGTAAATAATAGAACCAGGTTTTACATATTGTTGTATAATTGATTCTAATGTTTGGGCCTCACGATTACAGACAATCGTTAAAAACACCTTTTTTTCTAAAGTTCATTCAATTCTTCCAACAATTCAAACGCCTTCAACACAATGACCATGATGATATTTGCGTTTACCAAACTTGGACTCATCAATTTCAACGATAATATTTGGTCCTCCTAATATATATAATTAATAAAAAAAGTACATAATTATTTTTAAATACCAATCATCATATCATTTTGTTCTAAGTCATTTTCAATTAATAAATAAATATCTTTAATAATTGTTGCAACTGTTTTTTTATCAAGGCCACTTGTTTTTTGCATATAACGCAAATTTAAATTAGTTGCCCAACACTATAAAACATAAAGAATTTTATGCATTGGAGCTTTGCAATTATAAAAGAAAGAATCTTTATACAAAGTTTTTTCACTATGATTGTAACAATTGTATAAAGGACACTTCTAAAAGTATCTACGAGATTCTTTCCAGTTTAACTTCATTTCTTTTCTATTACAACAAGTCATGGAATTATAAAATATTCCTTGTTCTTACAACCATCTAATTTAAAAAGTTAAATAATTATATTAAACTCTTTCATTTAAAAATTACTTACTTGATTGCAAACTTAGAAGTATTCAAAATAGTAAACATTTCATCAAAAGTAAGGCTCGCAACGGTCGGTATGGGACGGTACGGGCCGGTGCAAGGTAGCTGGACCGAGACCGCCGGTTATTACTACTCGGTCAGTATTCGGGACGGTCTATAATCGGGACAGTCCAAGGTCAGGTACCGAGACCGCTGGAAGGACCGTTGGGAGGACCGTCAGTCTATGCTATGCCTTTCACATGACATTACACACAATATTACTTACAGACATTCAAAGTAAATATTTCTCTTTACTTCAATAAGTGCAGTTATACAAGTATACAAAAGCTTTGTTGCTTGCAAGATTTTCAGTTTTAGTGTGATTTACATTACAGATTAAGAGAAGCAGTTCATGTAATAAGAAAGATAAAATGCAATGCATCGTTTATTAACTGCTAATTCAACACTCGATCTATTTCAGAGAATACTGTATATCAATTCTTTAGTTCTCGTCGTAGCCGGTATTTTTCAAGCATACATGCACGAATGGTTTCTACAGCAAGTGAAGCACGATTTGGGCTTATAATAGCCTTGCCAGCGGAGAAGACTCGTTCTGATGGAGCACTTGTACCTGAGATAACGACGTTAATCAGAAGACGAATGTGGGGTGAACAAAGACACTAACCTGGAATTGCTAAGTAATCGCGCGCCATTCTAGCTAAGGATGGATACTTGCTAATTCCTATAGTCTGCCACCAGCGAAGCGGATCGCAATTTTCAGCATCGGTTGCGAGATATTCGAAGAGCTCATCTTCTTGTCGTGCCTTCCCTTTGTCGCGCAGATGACCGAACAGATGCTGTAACAGTTCATCTTTTTCCACCTCTGTTTGTGCCGAACTAGTAGCAATATTCTCACCAGCATGCTCAACTTCAGGGTACGCCATAAAAACGGTGCGCACTTGCTTCTCTACAAACTGTACCCATTCAGTTTCCCATTCGTGTCGCTTATGGTAAGATAGCTTCAGTCGAGGATCTAGTACTGTAAACGATCGTTTAGCTTAAAAAATTTACGTTAGAGTTACCTGTTGCTACTGAGCAAATGGGTGCGAAGTCAGTCATGTTATAGTACTTCTGCAGTTTTTCGAAGCATGCAACTGCTGCCTCCTGAAGCTCCGAATTGCTAGTGGTGTAGTTATCCAGCTTGTCCATCAGAACGTTATATGTAGGTATAACGATCCCCATGGTTGGGTAATTGCTAGCACTTAACATTGTTGTGCTCTTTTTGAAGATCTATCATTAAAAGGTGGGCACTACATATTTAGAAATTAATATATCTAATAGTAACTTTACCTCTAGAAGGTCTTTCAAGTGAATTAAGATTTGCCACTCATTCTCAGAAAGCGACCATTTGTTCAGGTGGCTTTCAATGCTTATCAATACAACGAGTGGACCTTGGATACGCAACGCGGAATCGATCATGTCATACGTAGAATTCCACCGTGTTTTAACATCAATTACTGGCTGGTAATGTCGCACATTCATGTTTGCACAGCACTGCTTCAGTTTTTCACGGAGTTGAACAGAACGGTGGATCGAGACAACGACATTTCGAAGCTATAACTGTGCTAAGTCTAATATATATGTAGTAACTGATTACCTTGGCTAAAATAGAAGAAATTTCGGTCGTGCTCCGATCAAAATGGATCTGTTCGTCATATACGTTGATCGTTGCTTCGGGGATTATTTTGATTGTTGCCAAAAGATCCTGCACCGCAAGGTTAATAACATGTGCAAGACAGCGGTTATGCTGTCTTTTAGCACTGAAGAAGACGCCATATTTGGGCCAGGTTTCTTCCAGATGTTGCATAAGTGTATCATTACTTGATGCATTATCAGTTGTTATTGCTAAGATCTGTTGATAGTGGATCATTTAAAACTGGTAAACGGTATCAAACCACCTACCTTCGAATGTATATTGAGATCGTGCATTGACCTCATCAAGGCATCACCTATTGCTTGCCCAGTATGACTTCCCGCGATATGGATAAAATCTAGCAGTAGATCGTGGATCTGCCAGTTTGCATCGATGAAATGTCCAGTAACTGCAAGGAAACCAAATGAATTTGGTGACGTCCACATGTCAAGCGTAAGGGATATATTAGAATCTAGTGTCTAAAAGAAGGTATTAATATGATAATTGCATTCTGCAAATATCCTACTGCAAGGTGATCTCGCAAGATAGTATGGCCATGATTGCAGCTATTTATAATATCAGATTTAAGAGTGTTTGCACTTATGGATATCGCTTCTGGATTGAGGTAACTGATCAGGGTTTGAAACGATTTTGACTCTATTTCAATGAATGGCTGGTCATTGAGAATAACCCATTCCCGAAGATGTTGACGAAATTTGGAGTTGCTAAATTGAGGATGGCTACATCACATGTAAGTACAGCAAGATATACATATATTTAATGGTACTTACGAGGTAACAAATTGGTCCAATGGTCCTTTTTGGGTTGGAGGCTGAGCACTCTTCCATTCTTTAGGATGGTAACTGCTCATATGTTTTCGCATTTGCTTAGTGCTGCTCCCGTTAGCAGAAACCACTGATCTCTTCCTTGTTCTAGATAGGATAAGCAATGTATTAGAGGCGTAACCAGTTTGGCATATTAGCACAAACCCATCATCTCCATCACATATGGTACACAAAGCTGTCTTCGACTTCGAACTATTATCCCAGTTAAGTGGTTTAAACCACTTCCAAACAACGCTAGTGCGTGTGCTAGTCACGGTGGCAGAAGAGGTACTAGCTGCAACTGACGTGGAAGACTCTTGAGATTGCAAGCGGTTTGGGGAATCAATTTGCAAGGAAACGATAATTGATTCTTCATCACTGTCTGCTTCAGTGATTCTTGGACGCTTTTCGTTTCGCTTGTGAATAGACATGTTTTAAAGGTACAGACACTCCACCATAACTACACATTTAATTTATAGCTTTTTTGCAAGTTACACGGATCGTCATCACAATGCACTATGAAAAAACGTATGTATGTTAAGAAATCGATCAACACTATATCTAACCAGATATTGAACAATTTCGTATTGATTCCCGTAACGAAGCTCCAATGTATGTATTATCACGTCATTGTGAGGGTGATTACAGTTAGGATATGCATCCAAAAAAGTACAATGCTTGGTTGCCCAAATTGCTATGGAGAATTTATAAATTTGGTAAGTGAACAGTGATTACTGCAGAAACCTAAGGTAAGAGTTTACCTTTCAAAAACTTTTTCATACCAAATGCTACTGTTACTTGAAAACGGTATGGCATATAATGTCGAAAGAAAAAACAATTATCAATGATAACAATACGAAGAATAGAATACCACCTTACAAATAATTCTTTGTTTGCGCATACTATAAGCAAAAATAAAATACTACGAACTGATTAAATAAAACTATTTTACTTGTTGTGAGTGTTTTTTCTCCAATAATACTTTATAGATAATAATTTTCTTTTTGAAAACCAAAACTACTATCATGACCGACGGTCCAATCGGTCGGGTTGGGACGGTTTACATGAACCGAGATCGGTCCAAAATATATAAACCGAGACCGTCGGTCCAAGGGGTTCGGTCCAAAACTTACAGACTGAGATCGACGGTATGGTTCGGTACGGGTCAGTATCGGGACGGTCGGTCCAAAATTGCGAGCCTTAATCAAAAGTAAAAGAAGTAACTGTAGACATATTGAAAATATAAGTAAAAGCAAAAAAGAAAAAAGAAAAAAGTAAACAAAAAATTAGTTTATCTGTTAAAAAATTTTTATTAAAACACAGTTTGAATGGAGTTTGAATGGAGTTTAAATTGAGTACTAAATTTGGGTATGTAGGTATATATTCCCTCAGATCCCAAAAACAGCATAGGCTGGATAGTAGATACCCTACTAACAACCATAGGGAAAGAAACATGCAACATAGGCAGACCAGATTAGTAAACTTGTGTTATTATTGCTCACAACCACGTTGGCCTAGGCACACATGCCCAGAATATTGTGCTGCCAAGGGCAAAGGAAAAGAAGAGGAAATAGCTAATGCAAATGCCAACACCAAACAATTCTGAAAGAATTTTGTCACTTATACTGCCTGCATATACTGGAAAAAGGGAAATACAAGCTCTCAGAAATACAATTGCAACAATCTGACTTTGTCTGATGATGAGAGTATGAAGATAAATGATCCTATGGATGCAGTGGACCCAGATGACCTGAGTAAGTCTAACTACTATATTAGAGTGACAAAATCTGAACAAAGCATGTCTAAATCATATTTTGTACCTTTAACATTACAGAGTGAATGGTTAATAGGTCTTGTTGACACTGGTGCTAACTTTTCCTCCATGAATACTTCCCTTTGCAAACAATTTACATGGAATATAAATAAACGAGAAGGCAGCATTGGTCTTGCAGCACATGAAATGACCACACAAAGGATAGGCACTACAGATAGAATAAGAATCTCTTATAATGGCCGCACTCTTTATCATGCTTTTGAAGTAATGGAGTTATCAGAGAGTACAAAGGTTTGCATAGGCACAGATTTGATGCCAAAAATAGGGATTGGTTTGACTGGTTTAGCGACATCATAGGAAAAACCTGCATCCAAAGAAGTAACAGTGGATGATATTCCACTACACTGCAGTTGAAAGGACGTTTTACCCTGGGTAAAATCTGGGTAAAACGTCAAATATTACCCACATTTTACTCACATTTTACCCACGTTTTACCCACTTTCTATACCGTTATTAATTGGATAAAACAGTATGTGTCAGACGTAATTACATTAATGCTATTGGACTAAGTTGTATGCATTTAACAACTAACATTAGAATTCTATTCGACTATATTCTTTTCTTTAAGCTCTTTTATTGGATTAACTTGCTTACAACAATACATGCTATTGGAGCTAATGATTCTTGTCATATTTCGACATACACACAGACCAATAAACGTCTTTACATTACCCAAAGCAGTAATTAAAAGAAGAATAAAGCGGAGATCGTAAAAAAGACTTCTTCTTGAACCTGAAGTTGATCTGACACAATAACAGTCTGAAACCTGTTGAATAAAGACACAGTCCAGACTCAGGAACTCAGAGATAACCTCTTTACCATGACTAAACGAAAATCTACCATTGGCTATCCCAATGAAAAACTTTTCTTCGTCATGAATATGTTTACTGATTGGTTTATTATCTGTGTCAAAGAAACTATGATCTAATAACCGCTCACAGTATAAATAAGACTTGGAATCTAATCTTAATAAAAAAAAACTCTTTTCTTGAGTCTCAAGGATTTATTCTTGTTATCCATTTTTTATCTTAAATTTCCCTCAGATTTCACAAATCTAACTCATTTCTCCCATTCAGCTCAGACTTAGTACTTTCAGTTCACAGAATTTTCTCTCATATTGCCATTGTCAATTACAAGCCACAGTGAGCAAGGATTCTGAAAGTAGTTGTCATACCTTTGTTAAAGAAATTGATCAGTTAAACAAAATGGAAGTTTACAGATAAGAAGTGGTTCTGATTTTTTTTGTAACATCTATTTGCTATGTTATTGTGTTTATATTAACTTTGATCTTCTTTTACCTTAAGTACATCTCTATTGCAATGACAAGATTATTGAGAAAGGCTCTAGCACTAGATGCTCCTTTAACACAACCACCTTCTGATAGATCACTGCACTATGCTGCATTCACTCAGCGGCTGCCAGCTGGTCCAGCCTGGCATAAAAGGCATTAGCTTAAAAGTTAGTTTCACAAAGTAATATTAGATCAAGTTGGCAGTACAAAGTAATTTATTACCTTACTGCTTTACTAGCTTAGTTTTTAGATAACAAGGGTTGGAGAGTCTTCACCTTCACTCTCCTCTTCTGACATTAACTCCCTAGTGAGGATGTGCCCTGATTCCTCACTGAACTCCTCCTCAAAAGCTACCTTGTGTTTGTTAAAGAGCCTTTTTTGCATCTTCAATTTCTATTACGATGGATGTTTGATAGATAGACCTATTGAAGTGCTGTTTTACCTCTTGTAGACAGCATTGTCAGTGAGCTTTCATTCTCATTGCCTCTCTTTTTTCTGCAGAACGATTCTTAGACTACTTTTGGTTGTTAAACAGGTGGCAAATTTTGTTACACAAGGTAGTTGAATTAACCATTAGTGACGGCTAGCCAAGGACATAGTATTCAACCTTTTCTGTCACACTGCAATTGTGAATAGAGTTGAAACGCTCCTCAAATTTCCATCCTTCTATGCCAAGTTGGGCTATGAAGCTACAGAGCAGCCTCTGTAATAGAGCTAAGTTATAATTTATGATATTGCTATTATATTTACCAAAATTTCAGGATCCTAAGGCCTAGCTATTCTCCTGCTAACAGCTTAATTACTGGTACTAGTGCTCTGAGAAGCTGAGCTATGATTGCATTGCATCTTACCAAGCAACGTGATTTGACTGTTAGTTTCAACCAACATATTATGCAATTATTCAGCATTTAGTTGCTATTGCTAGCTGAGCTCTCTCAGCTTATCTTCTATGTTGATCACCTGGTGATTGAATGCAGCCAAGGTCAACTGTTCACCAGTTATAGGGACAGGCAACGACAGTTAGGCTCCTGTTTATGCTTCTCTGGCAGCACAGCGTTCAGCAAAACGTTAGTTATAGGATTGAGACATTTAATAGAATTGAATATGATTGAATATATGCACTTTACAATGATGTTTTTATCTTCTTATTTCAATAGTATGTAAGGAGTATGTTACCCTTACATACTTCACTAATAAAAGCACAAATAATAAAGTCAGAAAAAGTTTTTTTTTTCACTTTCTCTTTGATTTTTACTTTCTTTTCCTCTACAATCTATGCAGCACGTTATAGGTATCAGTGTAAGGTAGTTTAACATTGTGAAAGGGCTTATTGCTAATGGTGCACTTAGACATACTAAATTCTCTTTCATATCAGTAAATGAAAGTATATACTTCAGCTTATTCTTAGTAATGTATTGAAGTTATATTTTATTTTAGTTTTTTCTCCCTCTTAGCTTATCTATAATTTAGGTCAACTATGGCATAGTTATTGTTCATTCTCTAAACAAAGCATCTATTAAATATGCTATTTGATTTTATTAGACAGGCAATGCAGTACTCCTTAAAAATTTTTGTAAGTATTAATTATATAATTAGTTAAATTAATGCTACTAATTTATATATTTCATTTCTATTATGGTTATGCTTTTGTAGTATATCTAATCATTTATTGTAAAATAGCTTTAATAATATAGTTTTTAAATGATATTTAAATTTTGATAAGCCTAATTATTTGCTTTTTATATATAGCTACAACATAAATTTGAGTCAGTTTTCATTTGTATTGTTAAAGGATCAATAGAAAGATAAGCAAATGCAGGAGTAGTTTCTATTGGAATATACACTAAAATAAAAGATTTTGTGAGAGACAGCTAATGATATAATGTATGATTAGATTAAAAGATATGAATAAAGTTCATATTTTAGTGACATTTTAGTATCTTTTTTAATGTTTTTTTGACTAGCAGAAAAGTACCTAAAACATATATTTTAGTAATATTCTAATGTCTTTTTAGTAGAACTTTTGACTGGCAAAAATATACCTAAAATAAATGTTTTAGTAATGTTCTAATGNAATGTCTTTTTAGTAGAACTTTTGACTGGCAAAAATATACCTAAAATAAATGTTTTAGTAATGTTCTAATGATGTTCTAGTATGTTTTTAGAAGACTTTTGACTGGTACAAAAGTACCTAAAATAAATGTTTTAATAATATTCTAGTGTTTTTTTAGTGTCTTTTTAAGCAAATGAAAAAGTTATTAAAATAAATGTTCTAGTATACTAGAATATACC
>MZZL01000379.1:0-23029 GCA_002749535.1 Apophysomyces variabilis
AACAAGCGATGAATACGGCCAACAGGGAATTGAAGACCGGCCTTAGAAGAACGAGTCTGGGCCTTGGCTCCAGCAGCAGACTTTCCACCTGATTTACCTCCAGACATTTTTTGGTTTTGTTGTAGTAGTAAGTAGTAAGAAAAAAAAAGTAGTAAAAGTTTAGGCTTTACAAAAAGGAAAAAGACGGTCTTTTTATTGTTGCAATGGGAAGGTTTTATATCCCGTACGTCATAATTTGAATCTCCGCATGAGACGCGTTTTTTGAATCTTATCATATGACAAAAAATGAACGTACGTATCAAAAAAAATGGAAAGTAAGAAAATGTTAGAATATTTTTTCGTACAAAGCTATATGAATTGTTTACGTGTTATTTCGGCGTAAACTCGTGTCAGTTTCGTGTCAACGCGCTTTTAAGTACTATATCTCTTATAAAAAACAAAAAACTTGTGGAATTTTTTTTACGTGTGCCACGTGAAGCGGGCTTATCACGTCATAGCCTATAAAATAAGAGGAATTTGCTGCTCGGCATAGTTTTTTCTTTCTTTTTCTCTCCCACAACCTAATTGAAATAATCCAACACACCATGGCACCCAAGACTGATAAGCCCGCAGCTGGAAAAGCTCCTGCCAAGACCACCGAAAAGAAAATTAAGTCGGCTGAAGGAAAGAAGAAGAGAGTTTCTCGCAAGGAAACCTATTCTTCCTACATTTACAAGGTCTTGAAGCAAGTTCATCCCGACACTGGCATTTCCAACAAGGCCATGTCCATTCTGAACTCTTTTGTCAACGATATCTTTGAACGTATTGCTACCGAAGCCTCCAAGTTGGCTGCCTACAACAAGCGTTCCACCATCTCATCACGCGAAATCCAAACTGCTGTTCGTCTTATCCTTCCTGGTGAATTGGCCAAGCACGCTGTTTCCGAAGGTACCAAGGCTGTCACCAAGTACACTAGCTCCAAATAAGCACTGCAAAAAAAATTACCTCCAAAAAAGGAAGATATAATCGATTTGCATCTCTTTTTTTCTTTTTTTTTTTCCCGCACAATTAACACCCAAATCTCTCTCAATCTTATCTCTTAACTTTCCATGTACAGATCCCTTTGTTCTTTTTTTTTCTTCTATTCAAAGTAAATCCCCCCTTTTTTTCTGTTGATTAAATACGTTGTAAAAAAGACCAAGAAAGAAAAAGGTGATAAATCTATATGTGTTTTATATGCATTAAGAGAAAGTCAAATGGGAACGACATATATTCGACTGATTTCACGCTGAACGTGGGCCAGGTGCTTTTGGTCTGGTATGGAAAAGTGTTAATCTCCATTTCACAAGCAGAGCAGAGGTTCTATTTGTAACAACGGCCCACCGTTCTAGACAGGTTATATGGATGACAGGGGCGAGCTGTGAAGCAGTTAATACGACTTTCTTTGACAGCTAGCCCAGCAAAAGACAGAAGAGTGATCCTTCTTTACCCCTTATATATTCTGGCGTCTTTTTTTTCATGTTGGAGAATCCAAGAATACGAGAAGACTCATTGATAATGGTAAAATAGAAAAAATCAGTATTGATCTTGGGGTTTTCTCTTTCCAATGCAGTTTATGTATTGCAGAAAGATTTGTACACAGCAATGAGTTGTTCCCTCATCTGGTTTTCAAAAATACCATGTTTGCAAAAAGGAACACACCAAATTTTGGGTAGAGTTTAGGACTGCGAAAACAATATTCAAGCACAGCTGGAAATTAGAAGAAAGTGACTGATGGGAAAAAGAACTCTAAAAGGTAAATTAATTTTGATGGCTAGAAAGAGAGGTGCGTCAACGGTAAAGGAATGATCCAGTTAGGTTGGAGTAAGCGAAAGATGAGCGAGAGAAAGAAACTCAACCAATATCAAGAGAGAAGGAGGCGACATAAAGGGCAGGCAGAAACGAAGCTCCGATGAATGATGACAATATTTTTCTCTCCTCTCTCTCTGCTGCTTAGTGTCTTCCTCTTTCTCCCTCTCTCTCTCTCTCTGTGTGCGTGTGTGTGTGGCCCCCCGCCTCCCCTTCATAGTTAGGGTGCCTGGTCTTTGATTTTCTTTTTCCGACTCTTCCTTTCCTATTGTTTACTTCTTTCCCTTTTTCCCTTTCTTTCCTCTTTGCTTCCCACTTATAGATATATATATAATATTATATACATACATATATATATATATATCCAATGCCCATTGTGAGTGTACTTCATCGAGGTTTATGGGATCCAATGGGTTCTTTCCTTGAACGACAAATTAGACGCCTTGCGAAAGAACTCCCCGTGGAAACCGATTGGTCTCAATCAACTCAAGGTTCCTGGTAAATACTTTTTGACTTGAACAGAATGGCCATAAGAAATTAAAAACTAAACCTCTATTTCTGTTGATACTCAAGGTATATCCATCCTCGACAACATGCCATTGAGATCGTCTTCTTGTCGACCACCTTTGCATGTGCTTCGGGTTACTTTCTCTATCAAACACTTCGACCAGGCACTTTGATCCATAAACTGATCACCCATTTTGAACCACCTGGACCAGCCTCCTTTACTGAAAGTTTGGTTCTTACCTCACTTATCGGTTCCCTAGCATTGACCCTCACGCACAAAATCATCCGAGGCAACGTCTTGTTTATGCTGCAACCTTGCCACATGAGTGCATTGCTACTGATCTTGGTCATGTCCTTCCCCGATAAGTCATCCCCCATCCCGCATCTCTTATTCAATATTTATCTGCATACCCAATGGGGTGGTCTAGCCGCTTTGATTTTTCCTGATTTACGTGATCATTACTTGATAGGCGAAACCTTTAATTTCTTTGCAGGTAAAAAAAAAGCCTTTTTTTGTACGACCTTTACTGACATGTGGTCTTTTTCTTGTGCCCATTTAGAACATGTTCTGATCCTGGCAGCACCCATTTACATGATCTATAGTCGCAGATACCTGGTTTTACCTGCATCGCCCGATATGGCTTTGTTATCCTTCTTTGTCTATAGCTTCTTCCACTCTCCACTTCTTCATCTCTGTGCACTCAAATCTGGCCTTAACCTTAATTATTTGTTTGCGCCTCCACCGAGTAAGTGCAGTCTTTTCCCTACCCATGAAAAAAAAAGTTGCTGATCCTTCTTCGTTTTCCAGTCAAGTTCTTGGTCAAACTCGGTCCTATGTATCGTGTGGCTCTTTATGGTACGGCTCTTGTAGCCATGTTTGCGACACGTTATCTCCTTGTAGGTGGTGTTATGTCCGTCCTTCCCCGCAAGGCACTCTCTTTAATCACCAAGGAACTTTAAAAAATGACATTCAAACCAGCAAACAACAGCAGATAAAAAGGATCAAAATCAAACAAAGTTTTATAGATATTTTGTATACTGCATTTTCTTTTTCTAATTTTTTTTTCATCATAATAATCCCTATTTCTTTTTTACCATTCTGGTGTCCTTTCTTTAAGAGGCGGCAATGACGGGAGGTTCAACGTTCTTCCGATTCTTCCTGTAGAACCGGGTTTCATCAGGATCAAATCCTGCTTCCGGTGTACCGAAGATAGCCCATGCTGGCGTTTTGGCCATGTAATCCAGACTAGTAAAAGGTTGGCCACTCTTCACCAGTTCGAAAAACTTGGGATAATCAATGTGGGTATACCATTCGCCATTCAACTTGAAATCGGTAGAAGCAATGAGAATCGAACATGAATGAGCATGCTCACACGCTATTTCATAGCCTGAACCCAGTTTCTCAATAATCTTTTTACAGAAATCAACCACTTCCACATGATAAGGTACCTAAATCAAATCGTTCCATTAAAAACTCTAGGACAAAATTTTTCTCTTAAAGACTTACGTTGGCCATTGTCAAATTGCTTGCCCCACTATAACCACAGTAGGTCACGCCCTTCACCTCGATAAAGGAAGGCTTGCCTCGTCGAATAAGGTTCACATAATTATCAATTTCCTCTGTGTTGTGATCTTTGACCAGCGTCAGACGATACACCGTTCGCTGACCCTGTCCCCATACAAGTATTTTAAAAAAGGATATATAGATCAAGAAAAGGAGAGTGTGTGAAACAAATGATTAGCAATCGATTGATCATTGGGTCATGCATTTTTTTCCCCTTTGCTTGTTTACCTTGTGCGATAACGATTCCAAACTGCCCAAGAATCGCTCCCAATAGTCTCGGAATAAAGGTCGATCAATCTTTTTCAGACCTTCCTTCGTACCTGCATCCACACTGACGTATAGCTGTGTCACCGGTACCATTTCTGCGATTTTGTCAGGAAATTGTGCATTCGTCACTAAGAAAGATGAAATATTTCGTTCGTGAAGCAATGTTACAAATTCGTTGATATGAGGATACTATAACATCGTGTATTAGATCCTAATCAAAAAGAGAGAGAGAAAGAGAGAGAAGGACTTACAAAGATGGGTTCTCCAACCAGGGACAAAGCACAATGGCGGATCGTCGCTGCTTCCTGGAATCGATCGGCTTTGACGCCTGGAACACCCTTGAGCTGTTTAATCATCTTGTAATGGTTCTCCATAGCTCCATCCAAAATGAATTTCGGATCATCCACCTTCCATCGCCATACTGTACCAACTGGATTGGTATGATGTCTCCAGCAGAACACACACTTATTGGCGCATGCTAACGAAGGTGTGGTTTCCATACACAAATGGCTCTGGATACCATAGAATGCATGTTTGTAACAGAAACCACGACCACGCAAAGCTGATTTCGTCCATCGACAGATTTTCACACCTGAATGGGTACCAACGATCTTATACCCTTGCTTGGTTAAATTCTTGTGTAACATAGGCGATACCATATCGCGTGCTTCCACTTTTTTGGGTTCATCGCCAATTACTCGCTTTGCTCTGCCTTTGCTGCTGTTGGCCAGTGCAGCTGCCTCTTCCTCAGCTCGGTCTTTCTTGGCGGCTTTCATTTTGGACATCATGCGACCCATATCCTCTAGATCCACCATCTCATCACCCGAACCGGCTCCAATTGCCTCGTCTATGCCAGCCGCTTCATCAGAATTCTCATCCCCATCTTCCCCTTCGGAATCATATTCGATATTAGCAGGGGCAAATTCCAGTGACCGCTTATCTTCAAGCTCGCAGATAAATTGATGGACCCATTCGTCAAACTGTCCCTTTTGATCCGCATTTTTGTCGCAGGCGCCCAGAGGATAGATTCGGGTGGCACCCAATTGACCAAGCCATTTGTCGATATTTTGCGAGGCCACATTAAATTCGTCTCCGTAAGCAGAATCACCAAGACCACATACAGCATATCTTAACTTCTTCAAAGCATCCCGATCCACACGGAAATCGTAGCGAAGATCGCGCAACCACTTGGTAAACCTGAATATGAATTAACGAATAGAGTTAATCTTTCACTCGGATCATTCAAACTTCGAGGAAAAAAAGATTTACCAGTCGAGAGGTCCTTCTACGTTATAGGAGGAGAGGATGAACACACAAACGGCCGTTTCCGTCAACAAATCGTCGTTATCATATTCAGTAATATCCATCACCTGGATCTGGCCAATGGATACATGGCTTGCCGCCTGAAGCTTTTCCTGCAATTCGGAAGCCAAGGTTTTAGTTGTTCCCGTCAACGTGGAGTAAAGAATTTTGAGAGAAGCAATCTCGGTCGGTCCACTGTCGTTGTTGTGTCCACCACAACATCCTGCGGGATGATTTTCTGCTGTTGTTGCTGCTGCTGCTATCTTCTCTTCTTGCTTAGCTTGATTCTTACAACAGCCTGTCTTTTTCTGTGCCGGTGCCTGCGACTGACTCTGACAACAACCGTTCGACTTGGGAGGGGTTGGCTGGCTTCTGCAGCACCCACCGTCTTTGTTGTTGGGTTCAGCAGATCTGGAGCAAGCACAACCGGACTTCACATTCTCTCTTGGCTTTTCAGGGCCGATTGAAAGGATACTGGAGAATCCGTACAACAGACTATTGACGATGTCGCTCATGGGAGTACGGAGAGAAAGCAAAACCGGGAGTCCAACTTTTTTTTCTTCAGCTTGGACAAACCAAAAGCAGTCCAAAATCAAAGCGCTGCAACTGGATCACCGATTCTTTAAAACTCAGTTGAAGCTCGACCAAGACTGCACTTGACGAATGTGTTCTGAGACTTAAGGAAGGCTTTGATTCAACATAATAGTATCCTATGGGAAGTATTTCCCACCACCAATGTGCATAATATACATATATATTCCGTAGCGTTACGCATATGTTGGTTTGTCCTGTTAATTTCGGCATTTGCACCCTCACTGTTTCCGCACATTATTTAGCCATACTAAAGCACTGGTAATTATAATGGACGGATTTTCGAATCATACAAGGTTACTAGACCCTTAGCCCAAGTCTTAATCGATAGCGATGCTGCAACGTTTGATGGCCGGATTATTGGACTCCTTAGCTTTCTTTTCTTTTCTTTTCTTTTGTCTTTTTTTTTTTTGGTGATGTCTTTTCTTCGTTTTTAGCATTCATTATCTGCATAGAGAAAAGGAAAGACAAAAGCAAAAGCATTCTTTTTTTGTGCTATTGCGCAGATGAAATAGTACCAATTCAAACCTTTATGCTTGCTAACATAGTGACAGACCGAAAAAAATAAAAGGCGTCCCAGAGTTTACCTTCCATTAGACGCCGTTTCCTTCCTAATAGCATTAGTTAATCAGCGGTTTTTCCCCAATAGCAAACTTCAACTATGGTAGCAAAAGCAGTTTGTAGCTCTCATGGCTGTTAGGAAGCTTTAAGCAAGAAAACAGTTTTGTTGTTGTTGTCCATTGGCTATATGATTCCGTCAATGCTAGAGATGTTATAGTTTCAAAGAGCCGGGTAAGCATAATCCAGCACGATGACTCGTCAATCCACTATTTATCAGGAAATCAAGCTGTTAGTGGTGCAGCATGGGGCAGGAAGGTGCAACAGCAGCTTCATTTTTAGTGCAACCTGAGATGATTAAAGCGATATAGAACAATAAGAATAGTTTCGTAGTGTGGTAAATTAGAGAACATATATTGGCTATTGACTTTTAGACCTGGCCTTCTACTTGTTTTTGCTCTCGAATTGCCGCTAGCAGAATTTATGGTTTGTAAAAGACAGCATCATTGTACGTTAGAAGCAGTAGGAAAACAAGGCGGGCAAAACCGGCTTGTGAAAGCCGCCAGATAATTTTTACGTATTTCCGCATTGGAAGAAACTTACATTGGGAAAAAAAGAACGACAGGCAAAGGCGAATCACCTGAGGAGAAGCAGAAGCATATCTTATTTTTATTTCTTTTTTTTTTACAGCATTAAGTTCTTCGGTACATATTCAACAAGAAAATGGCGTAAAATATCTCCTTCAGCTCCTACATTCAATCAAGGTTTGCTGTTATCACAAAGTTATAGTTCTCTCCCCTTTTTAGTCTACAAATAGTTAATTTTACAAAGAGATACCTAGATATTTATATGAAAAGATGTCATAAGGATTCCTTCTTTGGCTAATTGTGCTGTAGGGTTGGAGCGATGTTGTATTCCGATTTTCTTTGCAAAATCCACGTATGAAATGCTTAGCAGCTCATTGTTCTTTGCGGCGTTTGAAGCACGGGTAAAAGTACAATTTGACCTAATTATTGACTTTCTCTCCAAACTAGGGAAGATTAGCCGCGAAGAGGATTTTTAGCATTGTGTTGGAAAAAAATGATTTGCATAGGTGTAAACTCGTAAGAGCCCGTCATAAGAAAAAAAGTAGTCATTTTTATTTCGTCTACTTTGTTTTTTTCTTTCTTTCCCTTCTATCCTTTTTTTTCGTCTCTTTTACCCTTGGAAAATAATGAATCGTTCCGAGCCATCACCAGCATGTTATATGAAGATTGAACTGTCGCCGGAATTTGGTTGGCCGGCAAATAATCATCATGGTCGGATCTATGGTCCTGGTAGCGTTTTTCAAGGTAGAGAAAGATTGGATACGTTTTACACGCCATGATATCCTTACGAAAAAGAAATTACTTGTTCTTATCCGGTGCAGGTAATATCCACGTTTACATTCGCCGTCCTGTCCGTGCCCATCGACTTCGTTTAGTTTTCCAGGGCACCGAGGCGATGCAACCTTACGATGTGGGGCCCGGCATTGTTCGTGCTCGGCAGACGCAATTATTCGGTATACAGCACGTTTTGTGGGAAAATAACGCTACACTATGCGAACCATCCCATCGATCTTTTCCATTTACGATTCAGATGCCTTTAGTTCAGTATCCACCAACGATAGAGCATGAACTTTATCGATGCACCTTTAAACTATCAGCTTACCTTGACCCCTCCCTTGAACAAAAATGCATCCCTATCATGACACAGAGGCCTGTGGCCTACATTCCGTTAATCGAGACTCGGTTACTTAAAACCCCACACAATGCCTATATGAGAAAAGGTCCAATGGCCGTAACGGCGATGATCCGCTCTCTCGAATATACCCCAGGGGACACCATAGAAACCATACTGCATATCGACTCCAAAGTGCCAGTCATGGAGATCTCCCTTAAACTATATCAGGTGGCTCGGCTGCTTCTAGACGAAAAACCAAGTATCACCAAACTGGTGGCGTTTCGGTCCTGCCAGGCGCTGGACAGACACGACCCCTATTACACAATGACCCTACCCCTCCCGGAAGATCTTGCACCCTCTTTTGACTACAGCCGCCTCCTTCATTTATCGTACAGATTGCGTGTCAAAGTGACCAAAAAATCACTGGTGCCATGGACTTCACGGATTACTTTTGATTATCCTATCACCATTGGCACACTTGGTTATGGCATACGCAGAGCTCCTGATCTCCTGTTTTACACAGACACTCCGTTTACCAGCGAGGATGACGACCGGGCGAGTATCCTTACCAACCGTAGCCAAGACACTGATTTACCTTTACCACGCTTCTTACGTTTGATCGAGTATGAAGATGCATTGCCTTTGTATGAATCCATAAGATTGCCCTCTTATGATACAGTCATCGTTTAATAATCTAGAATTCTGATTGGCTATCGCCATTTTTGTCATTTTCTGCCATTTGAAGCTGTTTGGGGAGGGTAACCCACAAACCGAAAAGAAATTTCTGTGCTCTCCTTCCCAAAATTCACAGGTGGATGGGAGTGCCAGTTCGAGGAAGCAGTTAGCTCTAGGAACTAGGGCACTATTTCTCAGTTTTCCAATAGAAAAAGAGCTTTTCCTAATTTCCGTCCCCTTATACCTTTCCAAGACAAGACATCTTTTCGGAGCGAACAGAGCACGGACAAATTAAACTGTTCTATGTTTAGAATGATCATAGAAAATTCCTGACAGTGATAGGGTTGGCCGCCGACTGCATCTGAGGACTCCAATCCACCAACTCGAAAAGAGTGTACTAGGGAGTTCTCTGTCAGTGGTACCTCAAGTGGATAGAAGACCCGGAAAACCGATGTCATTGTCGATCTTAAGATAATTCAGATTTGTCTTTATGTCCTTTTCCGACATGAGAAAATAGTTTCGTCCAGAATAAGAGGATCGACTCTTGCTTCATGTGCTTCACACCAAGCGAACCCCAGCGGCGCTACGCGCGATCGTAAATTTTTCTTGTCGTACTTCGGGTCCCGTTCTCTACATACTCTTGGATGTGCTCAGCGATGCCCTCTGCCCTTCCTTTTTTCTTAGTAAGAACCACGCGATCAAAGAGAATTTTTTCGAAACCGGGAATTGATAGAGGTTATTTTTGCGCCAATTTCCTCACCATACGCCACCAAAACTGGCTTGGCCATTTGAGGGTCACAGGATGCACTCATTTACTTTGTCCGTTACGAACTTTATCATTACTTGAGGAGTCAATCTCCTTGGAGAATGAACATAATCCTATTTGAGGCCACGCTTTGGCCGAACGCGTCGCGTGCATTTGCTTCTATGTCTGGGCAACAGCTACAAAAGGCATTACGATTTGTTGCTGCATCGCGCCGCGAAGGTGTCCATCGTCAACCATGTTTTTGACCACGTTTCCTGAATCTTCTTGAACCATTTGTTCGCTAGCTCCCTCTCGTACGACGCAATGGGCTCTAGACTCAGTGAATCTGCTAATGTGCTGTATCCCCCCTGATATGCTTGTACATCACCTGGACTTGATGTATGCGACATATTTCCTGTATTTGCGATGCGAAACGCTGAAGTTCCACCGCTACGGTGCCCTCCGGACCTCATGGCGTACTTGATCGCGGTTGTATTGTATGATAATAAATGCACGGTTGAGTTTAGGCACTTTGGTGCACGTAGTTGTATTGCAAATAAAACCATCTTCAGGGTCCTCGCGTTGACGAGTCTTTTTTTCACTCTAGAGTCCAAAAACCGGCCGTTTTTACCATTTCTGACGCTAAGCTCTAACTTTGTCGGCGCAATGATTCGTGTTGTCACGTTTGGTTTGTCCGGTATTGGACGATGTATCGGATGCCATTTTGTCACCATCCTCTCTGTGATAAACCAATGACGTACAGTGCTCAGTTGAAGGCAACTAACCGCGCATTCGTCGCATGCAATATCAGCAGCAGTAAGAAAACGGATGCGGGGCGCGTAAGTGGCGCACGACATGCTGTGGTCCAGCTGCGAAGATATGGAAGGTGGAATATGCAGAGCATGAAGACATGCTATCTTACTTCTCTCCCTCGCAAATCAATCAGGATTATCAACGGTTTCCCTGGAGAAAAAAGTCAATTCTGGATCCCGAGAGCCAACGTCTGCCCTGCCGAAACTTCAGAAAAAGGTTTCCAATGGTTGACAACCTATTGCTGCAGGTATGAATATATCCACCATTAGCGGGTGTTGCTTCTCATTCTGGTAGATAGACATACTTCCTCAATTGATAAGTTGTCGTCGCAGGTACAGCTTGGTGAGACGTGTGAAAATCGTTTTGCGCCGAGGGATTCCTCAAGCTGCTGAAGAAGATGAGAACCATCCTTTTACAGGATGCAGTGATGTTCCGTATAGACCACGCAAACCTTCCGTTTCTAAATCTGCAATTCCGCCACCCTACAGCAACCAACCAGCAACAGAAGAACAATCCTTTCAACTAAACAGGGATATCCATTCTGTTATTGACCTTTGGCGCGAGTGGTCTGTTGGTTTGCGCCCTGACACACCTTCTGTGCAGGAGCTGAACAGAAAGCATGGGACATCTTGGAGAAAAGATGCAAAAGGTATTCCTATAATTTCTCTTGTTTTTATTTTAACTTACATGCTTGTATTGTTTATAGAGAGGCAGTTTTACTCAGGGCAACTAACTATAATCAATGAATTGCACGTTCTCGCAGGGAGACACAGTTGCTTAGCAGAAGAAGCCGTTGAAATTTTACAACAAAAAAGTGTTACTATGAAATGGTCGCTAAGCTAGCTCTCACAGGGGCTTAAAAAAGACAAAGCGTAATGTACCTATAATTGCACCTGTCATATATTGTGATGCTGTTTTTATATATGTTCAACGAGAAAAAAGTGAGAGGAGCATGAAGGTTATATATGACAGGGGTGCGAATAAACTGCATCGGAAACAGAAGCCCAATTCCATCCCGGGTATGATTCAGACTACGAAACACCATAGGTATTCTGGGAGGAGCTCATACGCAGATAACATTGTGATCCCCTGTGACAGAGCCTAAATTTAAGGCTGGCCGTCTTGACTCTGGTCACAAAGTCTGCGAGCCGCACGTCTGATACTAGCTACAAAACCGACTTGCAAATGGCATTAAATATCGTATTTGATAAAATGAGGAAAAGCACGTATAGCCCAATGTCCTGGAAAAGATTGCATTCACTGTGTTTGCATCGACCTCCATTCTCCACAGATTCCCTGCTTTTCAGTGTATGCTGATAACAGTTACGCTTCAGGATTATAGTTACTTTCTGTAATTGAGCGACTTGATATGAGCACAACATGGTAGGATAACTTTATTAATATTGAAAACGTACTGAAATAGTAGTTATGATTTTCTTCGTATTTTTCAGTAGATGCTTTTAAATCATCAATGGCAATGGCGTTTGTTGCATCAATAATTCATGAGGTCAACGTTTCATGATATTGAGTGACATGCCATCCATTTTGCCGATCAACAACGCCCAAAATTACGTGCAGGGATCGAAATCACACACAATATGCGGAATTTACAAATATTTAACCCATAATCTATGATTTTTACGTTGAACAGTAGCTTGCTCAATCGAAGATACATTATTGGAAAAATCCGGTAAGGGGTTGATAGGTCAAAGTGTTTACGCTTACAAGTCTAAATTCACAGTCTTTCTCCCTGAAGACAGACATAGAACAGAGGTAATTTCTTTTGCTAATAAAGGTCAACGTTTGCCAAAGGTGGGTTCTGGCTTCGGGAAAGACGTACCTAAAATAAATGATAACCGACCTTTAACACTGAAAACAAACCGATTATACGAAAAATGGAACTAAGATTACTATAGAAAGAACAAGGTCAGCAAAGAAAAAAGCGACATTTTGAAAGTAAGTAACACACACTATGGCCAAAATGCCTCGTTTGTCCGTATACATTTTACTTAATGGTGGGCGCAACAGTAGCGCCCTATTATAGCTATTACATAACCCCAAGTTTTCTAGACTATTGTTTTTCGCTGTCCTGTTGTACAAGGATAAGGCAAGCGACGCTAAGCGTTGAGATGTCTCCTGCAGATATATCTGATGATCAAATTCATACATAAGATTTGTCCTCCTTCCTTGTTTTCTCAGCGGTGATAGATCTAGGTGGTGTTGTGTAAAAGGAGAGAAAATAAAGGGGTGAGGCGTTTCGAAAGTTATAGAAAACCAAAACAAAGAAAAAAGAAGAAACAGAAATAGACAGAGCTAACTTTGGTAACAGCATCGGAATATTCAACTTTTTAGCTGATAACTAGAGTGTAACAAGAGAAACAAAAGGAGATTTTCTTATTGCATGCGGCGGGGACCGAGCGGATTGACTGCTTTTGGCGAAAAGAATATCCATACCGTTGGCTCTTTTTATTGACAACGAAAGTGTCTGTGTTCTGCTCTATCTGAATAAATCAGTCCATTTAGTTAGAGTATAGGTGACACTTGTCCTAGGGTTCGACACTCTAGTTTGTAACGTCAATAAACATGAGCGATAGAGTTAAATGAGTTTATGTAACGAAATACCTTTCTTTTTCTTCATTTTCTTGATGGTGAGACTAATGTCAAGCTAGGGTCCAAGAAGAGCGATTGAGGGGGCGCAGGTGTGTACTTTCTTGGATGGCACGGGAAATTCAGGCCATCTTGCATTTTCCGATTTCTCCGTGGCTAGATAGATCGAACATTGAAAATACTAAAATGATTCTGTGCTACTCTTCGTCTGAGATGAAAATTGCCTTTTGGCAAACGAAGAAGGGAATGTATGACAGCCACACACGCATAGTACGCGCGCGCACGTTGGACCCACATTGGAAACACGTTTGACAAAAGGCCTCGAGAGGAAGAAAGTGGAATCTGGTTGGAACATCCCAATGCAACAGAGAACAAAGAGAATTCATCAATATCGATCATACTTGAGTCATCAGATATAAACAGGATGAGCCTTCTGACACCGTGTTCAATAATAAACCCATCAAGCCTGAGCATACGTCATGAATTCTCCACCTAACAAATAATAATGAGCAAAAAGAAATCACCAGCGCAGTAATGGATGGTTGACATGGAAAAGAAAACGGAATGAAGACGTATTGGGAAGCTGGAGTCAGTATGACACAATTCCATGGCATCATGCAAATTTGTTCTTCTTGAACCGAGGGATGTGTGGGTGGAAAAAGATCGACGTGGAATTGCCACGTGTATGTCGCGTAACTGGCTGCGCGACCATGCCGCAGCAAACGAAAATTTTTACCGTTACTCGTTTAGGGGCCTGTCCGTGGTGTCGGGTACGACCTCCATTTCGCATGACGAAAACAACTATGACGGTTCTAATCCAACGACACAACTCATTTCCCGGCCAGACCCATTTTCCCAACCCCCCGTTACATTTCTGGAAAAAAATTTATGTCTCTTCGTTTCTGTCTCGTCTTCCTACTTATTTGCTTACAACATGTAATAAAAAATTTACGTTCAATCGATCAGATCTAAGCAAAAAGTGATTGACAGAATAAGAGGATCTGATGAATGTTGCTTTTATGTGTCAAAATCCTTGTATTGTCGATCACTTATTGTTAAGCATTGGCGCCCAGCTCTTGGCGCTTCCCAGACAACAGTGGATTACCATATATGGTTGCTGCCAAGTGGGCCTGACGGTAGGTTTTGCTGCGGTCGTAAAAAAATTGATCTTTGTATATATATTTAGCGTCGTTTCCCATTCTTCTCTCGTTTTTTAAATCCAATATCCTTATTTTCTTTGTTATGAATGACAATTCTTGTCAAATCAGCATAGACCTTCTCCCCGAATTTGGGTGGGCTATTCAGGACACACCCGTTTACGGTCCTGGATCTGTCTTTCAAGGCTTTGTCAACGTCCGTTTGACACGTCCGATCTCGGCAGATCGACTCGTCTTGATGTTCCGTGGATTCGAATTGCTCGATTCTTCCATTTGCACCGAAAAATTAGACCCGCTTTTGTTTGGCACCCAACGTACCCTTTGGGAATCAAAGGACGGCAGTGAACAATTGACAGAATCCTCTTATCGATTTCCTTTCACTATCCAAATGCCATTGGTACAATACCCACCATCCTTACAACACGAATTCTGCAAGTGTGAATTTCGTCTTTCCGCTTACCTGGATAACGTCGTATGTCATCGCAAGATCCAGTATATGCCATATACCGAAACGAGTCTACTCAAGTCCCCCTTATGCAAAGAACGCTCCCAAGGATCAGACTTTGGTGCAACACTTAAGATGCATGCTTTAGATTTTGTGCCTGGTGACGATCTCACCATGACACTAAGCATCAAAGGAAAGTTCCCTGTCCATGTTTCTGCTCAACTTTCTCAACACACAACCGCTCTCCTTGGCAACCGACCTTCCTTAACCAAGCTCATTGCTTCTACAACAGCCAAGATCACAACTTCGTCCGATAGCACCATTTCCTTGCCTCTCCCGTCCGACTTGACACCCACTTGTAATTACAGCCGCTGTATTTCTCTTACTTATAAGCTCAAGGTCATCGTCGAGCGCAAGGGTCCGTTGGGAGGTATCTGGTCGTGTGAGCTTCCTTTCGAAGTGCCCATCAACATCGGCACTCTAGGCTATGGCATCCGCGCCTCGGACGAATTACAATTCTATACCGCTGTAGATACACGATCCACTGCTCCGCACAGTGAATTGCTTGTACCCAGGTTCATGCGAGCTGTTGAATATGAAGAGGCACTTCCTCGCTATGAAGATACAAGACTCCCGTCTTATGAAGCATCTACGCACACGCTCCCTCCAATCATGACCATATAACCACCCAATCTCATTTGCACTGCCACCAAAAAAAAGTTCACTTTTCCTTGCATACTGTCCTTCTCATGTCTATGCGCCAAAGATCTCTGCTATATACTCCCTTTTCGTCATGTTTAATCATTTTCTGTAACATATATTATACATACATGCCTACATTATTTTTCATTTCATTTCATTTTAAAACAAAAACAAAAAGAGGAAATATAGAAAACAATATTTTTATTTGCCCCCACTCAAAGCGAATTGCGAAAAAAGTTTACCCACATACTCTCATTAAATAAACAAACTCATTGAAGAAAAAGCTGGTTAGCTATGTATATCATCTTGAACGTAGAAAGTGATTCCCTTCTGAGCCAGTTGGCACATCTAAACTATTCGGATAAAAGGCCAATCTCATGCCCCATGATCGTAAACACTCCGTATGGGCAATACCGGAGTTGTTCGGGGGCTGTAGCAGGAAAATGAAAGTTGAGTAGAGACACACACGCCATATAGCGTGATTTTCGGAAGCATGACGTAACAAGTACAGCGCACAGCAAGAGGATGTAGCACTGATGATACGGTATGAACGATTTAGCCGTGTGGTATACAGAATAATCGAAGCAAAAAGGTTCCCGCCCGGTGTTCACCGGAAGCCACACGTGGGAGGTTCTGGCAAGATGGCTGGAACTCACTGGCTAATCTTTTATTTTCAGATCACACCGAAAAGAACGTGGTTGGCAACAATACGAAATGTGATTGGGATGATCGAAGACTTAACCCTCTCATTCTCAGCTTTCGATATACGTGTGCTCAATAAGGCTCTTTGATAGTGTAGGATGAAGAAGTGCAAAAATTGACTTCAACAAACAGGTCCTTAACCGAGTCATAATCTTCCCAAGGCAAAAGCATTTAGAGCAGGCGCCATGAATATATGCGCTCGCCATTTTATTTTTATCTCTGAATTTTCAACCAAAGAGTTGCAGCCAAAGGTAAAAGCGGGAACGGTAGCGAGAGTTATACGATCGACTTGAGTTGTCAAGCCTAAATTAGAAACGCAACGTCCTTGTTTTATGCATCGCAAAGATGAAGAAATACTCCTTTGAAGTAAGAGTCTTGGAGTTTTATATATGTGCTTTTCATCTTTTCTCTATTCTACTTTAGGGTCTACAAGCGTGACGAAGATTGTTTGCTCTGAGACAATAATCAAAGCAGAACCAACATCTGGTTTTGATGGTAGCGGGAATAAACAAGACTAGCTTGGCGTGACGAAGCATCACTCGTCTACATGTTTGCTTTATGGTTTATAAATCACTTTAACCTTTCTAAACTTTCCTTTCATCTTAAGCTATTAAACAGGGTGCCTTATATCAGTCCTTGGAGCATTCGCCCCAGCCAGCAGGGAAAACGACGGACAGGTAGGGAAAGATCGCTGTTCTCAAACATAAACACCACGTCCAGAGTAGACACAACCTTCGTACAGAGGGCATTGCCAAATATCAGGAACAGTCTACTCCAAAGAAAGAGATGGCATGGTGGTCTCGATCTTGACAATTAAGCGAATGCCAAGAATTCGCTTGTTTCTCCTTTGTACAAGGTTTCCATCTTGCTCATTGGCTATGATGGTTTCATGTGATGAAGGCAAATAAAGTTTGTCGCAACTTGATATCGCAGCGTGGGTAGGCATGGCCACTCCCAAGAGGACGTGGTGCATGACGACCATAATAGATTCAGCTCGTGAAGAACAGTATTCTATGATCAAATTTCTTCGAATCTCAGAAAATATACAGGGTTTGGCGTTGCATTCACACGGCTGTCTGGAATAATGGCTTTGTTTGAGATATGGTACTTGCACAACAAGACAGAAATCTGCAGGGATTTTAATCGTAGTCCTGCATCGATCCCAAAACACTACAGCAGCCTTCACTTGTATTGCGCACTTTTGCATAAAGGATAAATCATTAGCATGTTTATGCTCTGTTTTATCGAAAACGCTGTTCTGCCAAAACCTTCTTATGAAGTGACTGATACCAATCGGAATAATCAACAGGCATGGCTAATCATTGACGTGCTGAGATGCATATAGCCAAAGTAGAACTCAAATTTCAGTCCATATGCTGCGCAGTTTATGGTGAAACATTATTTTAAGCACGGAATGCGCTACATTGCAAGATGATAAAATAAAGAGAAAAGAAATTCGTAATAGCATGAATGAATAAAGGGAAAAAATGACTAGAATCATTTCTCGTCTTGAATTTACTGGTCATCAATCTTGGGAGCCTGTACGAATGGATAAGATTAGGTACTGATGACGGTTCATCATAATAACACATACCAAATAGTATCTCATATAACCCAAGTTTTCAAGTTTGTACTCAACCAAAAGGGGAACTTCGCTGGAAAGGTTTAAGCTGACACGGGGAGAGAGGGAAGATGCCTTTGTGAAATTAAGAAGATACTTGATAGAGAAGCTCATCGAAACGCTCTGGTTAAGTTCGATCACGGTGGCCTCATCCTCCTATGAAGCCCGTCAGTAAACCATGCATTCCTTTTCACATAATATACACATACGTTGTCAATAGAGCTGTTGACCTTCAAAGACACATTGCCCTTTCCGATTTCACCTGCAGCCGAGAACTTGATACCCTCCTTGGTACACTCAATGTTCACTGTTGCCCATTACACTTGGTAAATAAGAGCAAAAAAAATTTCTACAACAATTGCTAAAACAAGGATAAACCTACCAGAATCACTAATCACGGCCATATCGCGGCAAATTTCGGCAAAACGCGTGGAAGACATGTGGACAATAGCGTCATAAGTGGTTTCAGGAATACCCAAATGCTCGCTGTCAATATCCATCAGCTTCAAATCGTACTCGCTGATCTTGTCATTTTCTGCCCAAAGAATGATCAACAACACCATTTCAAAACCTATTTAGGTTTTGTACCTTTGCTCTCAAAAACAATGCTTAGGACGTCGCCACCATCATCAGCCTTAATAGTAAGAATATCGTCGTTGCGAGCACACTTCAAGATCTTGTTCAAGCTCGTCAGGTTAACACCGAGAGGAAGGTTGCGGTCACAGCGATAGGGATCAAAACCGTCAGCACGGAGAAGCATGGCAACCAAGGCAACGTGGGAGTTGTCCATGGCTTGAAGGGCAATGCCTGAGTCGTTACAATCGAAGTTACATTCCGAGACAAGTTCCTTGATAGCTTCAAGCAAAGATTTCAAGAGTTTGGCTTGTTGAAGACGTGCCTCGAGCATATTTCTATCTGCATAGAGTCATGAGAATCTGCCTTAGTTTTGTTGTCTATTGGCGATACGCCCCTTAGATCAAAAACAACACTCTTTTCTTTCCCCCTCTTCCACAACATTGTCCGTCCAACCACTTTGATCAAAACAATTACCCCATTAGCATATAAATATATAAGTACTTGCCTTTTTCTATATGGAATGTGAACTACGGAAGGGGAAGGGGATCACAGAGAAAATAGTGGTCTTTGGGACGCGTTTTTTCACGCAGAAAGAAAATCTTGACGCGCCGTTAACGTCATCATGGCTTGCAAGGAAATTTTTTTTTTTGCGTGCGGCGCCTGAGAACCCTTCTCTTTCACAGTTCAGGCAGAGTGAGTAGTATAACCGTAATAAAACAGCGTTACCATTTCAATTTGAATGTCATCCGCCAAGCTGGCATGGTAGAGGTGTAGCTAAGAAAGTCTGAAGCGGTCTTGATGTTTGAAACTTCAGAATAAAATTCAATGGAAAAGCAAACAAAGTCAGTGACAGAATTTGGTGCACGAACGGAACACTACCTGTCTACATATTGAAATTATTGTATGTGCCGAATAGGAAAAGAACATTGTATCACCACAAATGATTTGCCAGTAGCAGTTCGCAATCTGATCGAGAGTAGAAGCTAATGTTTGTCAAAATAATATCATTTCCCTGATTTTGTATGCTGTAAAAGGGTTCTGTCAGAGGCAAAGGCAAGCGTTAAGCGTTATGTGCTGGAAGCAGCCGACGCCTTACGGATCGGATAAACAGTACAAAAAATCTCTATGAAGCAGGTGTTTTCTTAATAATGCAGCACTCAGGCTTTCTTACCTGTATATCTATGACATCGGCCTGATTAGTTCGCAAGTGTAAAAGTAAAATATATGCAGAGTTTACAATGATCATCGTAACTTCAGTGATCGTCATAGTTTTTCATGTTACCATTGAACTTTTTGTTGGCTTTGCTTGCAACAGAATCGAGTTGATAAATCAGGATTCAAGGCACGAGTGGGTCATTTTAAGTCACTATGAGCCGGTGCTACATTCTCGTAACACGGCCTCTACGGAGATCGGTGCAGTCGCCGTCTATTACAGTCGGTTCAATCGCCGTTGCTCAATTATGTGTGTCCTTTTGCATAAATCTCGCATAGGTGACGCATTAAAAATAGAAAAACGGGTACTTGTCTTTACAACTTTTTTTCCTTGCTTCTTCGTTTCTTTGTAGCAGACTTGCAAATCCGGTTTGCTTGATTTGCCATACTACATGTCTCGGCTATTTTCTTGAGATTAACCGCAACCAGAGAAGCTGTAGAAGTCTTGATCGAAACAAACCGGCATTATTTTACCCGATAACCGCCCTTATTTGTTTCCATAAAAGGAAAAGACCATCGTCCATTGTTTTGCTTTATAAAGTGGTCTTGTGAAATCAAGTTATTGAAGGTATTAAAATAAAAAGCTATGTCACAACAAACCGAACGTATTTACATTATTGGCGGTACTGGTAATGTTGGAAAAAAGACAGTACAGGATCTTATTGCCAACAAAATCCCCGTAACGCTATACGCACGCAACCCTAGTAAGGTGGCTACTCTTTTCCCAAATAGCGAAGATCTTGTTACCGTGGTACAAGGCGATTACAGTGATCTCACACCTTTGAAGAACTCGCTACATGGTCATACTCGATTGTTTCTGTTGGCACACGCAATAGGAGATCTTCCAAAGATCAAATTAAATATCGCAACGTTGGCCTACGAAGTTGGTGTCAAGCAGATCGTAGATATATCATCTAAATTGGTCAGCTTACCATGGCGTTCTACCTTTATCGGTCATATCCATTACTTAGCTGAAAAGGCGATCGACGAAATTCCTGGACGTGGCACGTTTGTCACTCTTCGACCTGGCCAATTCATGTCAAATCTTTTCATGTCCAATCCTGCCAAAGCAGGTGTTATCAAAGATGTGGTCGATAAGGACACCCCTCAAGGTTGGATTTCTCCTAACGACATCGGAGCTCTTGCTGCCATTATCCTTCAAGACGATATCGAAAAGCATGGCGATGCGGTATACGATATGATTGGCGTCAGTGTATCCCCCGCTGAACGAGCTGCTATCTTCTCACGTCTTCTTGACTGTCCTATTACATACCAGCGTGTCTCGGTGATTGATAGATATAACGAATTGCGCCAAGCAACAGGATTTCCCCATCGTGCCCTCTATGATATGGTGGCTATATCCGAATCTTTACCAGACGTTTCAAAAGGGCTGCCTATCCTGCTTGGAAGAGAACCAGAAACTTTGGAGGCTTTCCTAAACGCTAACAAGCAAATCTTTACTGTAGTCTGAATAATTTTCCTATGTTGAGCGATATATTTGACAATAAACACTTTAGTATTGTTTCTATCTGTTAAGTAAATGTTAAACCATCTTTACAAAGCTTCTACCATAGCAGCAAATGCTTTCAAAGTCCGGATTCATTTGATGTAGGAGAAGCGTTTTCGCACGTCGATGTCATCAGCACTGTGTGACGGTTTCCTACCCCTGGCGGGGGGACGTTACCAACGAAAAAAAAAACGTGGTCCAGAGAGCTGGACAAAAGTAAAAGTATAGGCAGAGTCGGCTCTTCCTTTTTTTTTCTTTGTACTGCCACCATGCTTAGAAACGTTGCTCGTGTTGCTCGCCCTCTCTCTCTCGCGGCCCGTGGCCTTGCTCCCGCTGTAAGTCCCTCTTTCACTCCATCCTACACCATGATTCCTGTCGTCATTGAAACATATACGCGTGTTACGCTCATAGGCCCGCTTGAACCTCGGTGCCATCGCAGCAGCTGCTCGCACATATGCCTCGGCTAAGCCTTCCACTTCCGAAGTCTCTTCCATCCTTGAACAACGTATCTTGGGTGCCTCGTCCGAAGTCGATCTTCAGGAAACCGGCCGTGTCTTGTCCATTGGTGACGGTATTGCCCGTGTCTATGGCTTGAAGAATGTCCAAGCTGAAGAGATGGTTGAATTCTCCAGCGGTCTTAAGGTAATGAGAACATGAAAAAGAGCCAAAAAAAATAAATAAAAAGGAAGGCCGCGTGTTAAATATATTTTTCTGTGTAGGGTATGGCCCTTAACTTGGAACCTGACAACGTCGGTATTGTCGTTTTCGGTAACGATCGTTTGATCAAGGAAGGTGACACTGTCAAGCGTACTGGTGCCATTGTCGACGTTCCTGTCGGCCCTGGTATCCTTGGACGCGTTGTCGATGCCTTGGGTAACCCCATTGACGGCAAGGGTCCTTTGGAGACCGTCGGCCGTTCGCGTGTCCAGGTCAAGGCTCCTGGTATCTTGCCCCGTCACTCTGTCAACGAACCTATGCAGACTGGTATCAAGTCTGTTGACTCCATGGTCCCCATCGGTCGTGGTCAGCGTGAATTGATCATTGGTGATCGTCAGACTGGTAAGACTGCTGTCGCTCTTGACACTATCTTGAACCAGAAGAACTGGAACAACGGCAGCGATGAATCCAAGAAATTGTACTGTATCTACGTTGCTGTCGGTCAGAAGCGTTCTACTGTTGCTCAACTCGTCCGAACCTTGGAAGAAAACGATGCCATGAAGTACACCACCGTCGTGGCTGCCACCGCCTCTGAGGCCGCCCCTCTTCAGTACCTTGCTCCTTTCTCCGGTGCTGCCTTCGGTGAATGGTTCCGTGACAATGGTCGCCACTCCTTGATCATCTATGATGACTTGTCCAAGCAGGCTGTTGCCTACCGTCAGATGTCCCTTTTGCTTCGTCGTCCTCCTGGTCGCGAAGCTTACCCTGGTGATGTCTTCTACCTCCACTCCCGTTTGTTGGAGCGTGCTGCCAAGATGAACAAGGACTTTGGTTACGGTTCTATGACTGCCCTTCCCATCATGTAAGTCAAAAAATTTTGAAGCGCCTGGGAAACAATGTGTTGAGCCATACAACTTCTTATAGTGAGACTCAGGGTGGTGATGTGTCTGCTTATATTCCTACCAACGTCATTTCCATTACTGACGGACAGATCTTCTTGGAAGCCGAACTTTTCTTCAAGGGTGTCCGTCCCGCCATTAACGTCGGTTTGTCCGTTTCTCGTGTCGGTTCCGCTGCCCAGACCAAGGCTATGAAGCAGGTCGCTGGTTCCTTGAAGCTTTTCTTGGCTCAATACCGTGAAGTCGCTGCCTTTGCCCAGTTCGGTTCTGATTTGGATGCCTCCACTCAGTTCTTGTTGAACCGTGGTGCCCGTCTTACCGAGTTGTTGAAGCAGCCCCAGTACACTCCTCTTTCCATCCAGACCCAGGTTCCTATCGTCTTCGCTGGTGTCAA